>OX454264.1:35398432-35533663 GCA_949715065.1 Periphyllus acericola | reverse complement strand
AACATGTATGAAATAACAACAATAATAATATTATTTGTTGCAGCGCGCTGTGTAACGCGACTTTTGAATAGCAGGTCGTGAACTACGGTGCACGGGTCGCGGGTTATGGGTGCGACGGTGGTGGGGGGTTCCGTACTCCGGCGGCGGCGTTGTCAACGAGACGGTGGTAGAAGTGGCGGCGGCGGCGGCGGCGTCGTCGTCGTCGTCGTCGTCGGGTACGAACGCCTGTGTTTCGATCCAGCCCCGCCGCTCGTTCGGCTGACGTCGCCTCTACCGCCACTGCCGGACACGGCAACAACTACGGGCAACAACTACTGGCAACAGCTCATTTGCTTGACGAGCATTACGTGACGTTTTCTGCTACTTGCGTTGTTGAACGAAACGTATTTTCATTATTTGATCATTTAGCGTTCTGTTTGCCGAGCTCACGACTCTTTACTAGACGACGAGCCGTGACTAGTACGTTAACCGTGCTTGTCATCAGACTTGTACGTGTTCCTGTCGTTTTGCGTTGGAAACGCGTCCGCTTTGCGTCGCCATTGAACCGCTGTCGGTCAACACGAAAACACCCACTGCTTTTACCCGAAGGTAAGTCATTTCGTGATCAATAAAACAGTAGTTAAGTCATCGTTATAGTTATTATATTAATATTATATTATTAAGTATATTGTGTATTCGTGTGATAGCGTTTTTGTCGTCGTCGTTGTTGCGTTCTAAAATGGCGCCCGCGCTGCACTTATGCCCGATGGCTGTTCTTTGCAAGCGCTCGCTGTTTACTTATCTTTGCGTCGTGCACTATACCCGTTCATTTACAGCGCGCCCGCGTTTGTCGGTTCGGTTTGGTTTTTGTTGTGACGCAACCGCATTGGTTTCATCCGATCACCGGTGTCTGACCTTTCCGTACTAACTGCGTGTCCCTCCCACCCGCTGTTCATCGTGTTTTTTTGACCGTGCGACCGTGAGTCTCCCTTAACCCCCTCGTATTAAATGGTCGTCGACCGGCCCGCGATTATCGATAATATTTCAACGAACGATGATCGTTGAAATATTATCGATTATCATCGACTGTAGGGAAAAGTCGTCGGCTGTCAGGCTGTATAGTGATCGCTCATCACGACGACGACAACGTTCTAATATCTAATACTACGATCGAGTTCTCGTGAGTAGGTTTCGTATAAGCAAACTATTTGTTTGTTGTTGTTTTTGTGTACATCTTTTATCATTTGTTATCAATGGTGAACGACTGTGGTATAAAGAACGTAAGTGGTATACACAAGTGGTTACTAGTGGTTATAGTCTTGTGGTATACAAAACGTAAGTGGTATACACAAGTGGTTACTAGTGGCTATAGTCTTGTGGTGAACGACTGTGGTATACAAAACGTAAGTGGTATATACAAGTGGTTACCAGTGGTTATCGTCTTCTTGTTATCAACTCGATACGTATCATCTGTGAGGAGGGAAACTCTGGTGTATATAATTCTGACAAACAGGATTTGTTTCAAGGTTTCTCGTGGAGACTGTGTAATTATTATGGTTATGAATACGGCGCCCATTACGTGGTGTATTATAATAATATTATTATTATTGTTACTATCATCAATGCAACTTGCTCCGAATCTTTATCGCCAAGTGATTAATTTGACCGAACCAGCTATCTACCGGTCTTGTAACGATACACGATAATCAATAGTTGGACCAGCGCTTAGTTTTTTTTTATTCCTTACAGGTTATCACTGCGAATACTTGACGAGTAAGAATTGTGCGTGTTTAGGATGTAAAATTCCCGTATTTCTAGTTTAATCCGAGAAGCAGAAAAATCAGTTTAAGTCAGTAACAGTCCTCGTAGGCTAGGGCTACCAGCAAAAACTGGGACAGACATTATTTTAATAATTTTTACGGAAAATAATCTTACAACTCCATCATATATTGCTGACCTCCAGTTTTAAAATTGCATGAATTATACACTTGGCTACAAAATATCAATTAATACAATTTAAATTATTTTTAACACATATATTGTGATATTTAATTATAAATGTATGTTCTCGAAGTTCCCCATCGGCTATTAAGTCTGAGTTAATCTGAACTTGGTTGAATTATGCACTTTTTGAAGCAATGCTATGTTGCAAGTATTGTCTTGTCAAATTGGTTACAAGACATGTTGTCAAAACTTCTTGTAATTATCAATGTAGCATTATCAATTAACCAAGTGTTTAATAAAAAACAACATGTTAATTTAATTTTTAGAATTTTCATTCCAGACATAAAACCATTCCAAAATGTATGGCAACCCTATTGTAGGCTACCTAAAATAATTGATATTTAAATGCAATTGAATTCATAAAATTATTTTTTAGCTGTCTGCATTCTGTAGTAATAAGTGTGTAAATAATATGTTACTCCCATAACGTGAAAGTGACCAGTTCATGATATGCTGTTTTGTGCTTAATCTGTGATATGTGAAGGCAGTTTGGACAATTTATGGAGTAGGCCAAACAATTTACCTAATATAATGAAAAAGGTTCTAATAGAACTTCAAGAATTTAGCAATTATATATTTTCGTGAAATTATATCAAATAATTAGTACCTATCATAATTTAGATTCATTTGTTTTTCATATTTAGATATACACATGAGAAACATCACTTACGTAACATTTGTTTTTAAAAACAATTAAAATTTCAATAATTACACATAGACTCACTTGTTGTATATGCATTTTAACATTAACAGGTTACTGGTTGTTCAGATCACTGCAGGGTCGGATTGGAAGGGTATTGGTACACTCTTTTCTGTAAATAATCGACTCAAATACCCACCATTAAGTAATAATTTATTATATTTTTTTCCTTAGAATTTTTAATTGGTACCTTTAATATTTATTACAAATAGCATTTTTAACACCAGTAAAACATAATAAATGATTTTAGTTGAATTTGGTTCAAACTGATAGCTTGTAAGCAATGATTGTAATTTATACTTTTTTTTTTATTTGTCATAGATATCAATTATATAGTTATGTATCTTTAACTTATAGGTTTCAAAGTTTCATCAACAATTCCTACCAAGTTTTTCTGTTTGTCAATTAATTTTGAGTGATCAACATATGATAATACTGATATTTATTTAATGCTGATTTAGGAATCAGATAATCTATTAAAATCATTATAATGTTTGGGCAGTGAATTTTTTTTTTTATTGTTGCTCAATATATTGGCTTAGCTTGTTTTTTAATTAATCAACTACAGTACAATCTCGGTAATCCGGCCGTTCGATAATCCGACACCTCCAGTAATCCGGCTATTTTAACCTCTTCGTACCAATATATATACATATATTTATATATAAAATTACTATCGTTAACGTTAAAATGTTAGACAAAACTAGGTAATTACTGATTAAATACGTATAAACCTATAAGATATTTTATTTTTATTCAGTTAACTTAACGACTACAAGAAAAAGTATTAAAAGTATCATTTCAAACAAAAAAACAAAAAAAATTAATAATTTTTTTAAACCTGTCTAATTAAAATATTAATTAATCATGTACGTATTATTTATATTCTATAATAATAATAATTATTAATAAATAATAATAATACATAGTGTAATTCATTATTTTTATACATATGTATCAGTAAAAATGTAAAATTCAATAAGTAAAAATGCGTTTTTATGTGAACCTCCGTTAATCCGTCGTTTTCGTTAATCCGGCAGTAGCGTGGTCTGATATGTGTTGGATTACCGAGATTGTACTGTATATTGAAAACTTGCTACATTAAATGTATGTTTTGGATTTATTGATGCTTTGTTGCTACAAAACATTATTAAGTACATGTACTGTTTTTGTTTATTATTCGGTTTTTAGGACAATTATTCTCAATAAATATCCCTTTGGTTAATGAAATATTAGTGAAGAAATTAATTAATTTTTCAAACAAATTTGTAGTATACTTTAAAAACATTGTAAAATTTAAATTAATTCTCTTACTAGATTGTCCTAAATGATTGATGTTGTCACTAAATTCAATGCATTTATAAAATAATGTAAATAGTTTTTTTCCTTCTAATATCCATAGTTATGCTTTTTCATGGGCCCATCAACGATTCTTGTCTGATATATATACAGTCGACTCTCGATAATTCGAAATTGACGGGACTGTTGAAAAACTTCGAATTACCGAGAGTTCGAATTGTTGAGTAGTTCGAAATAACGAGAGGGCAAAAATATTTGAATTATAGATAGTTAAGAAAAAAATTTTGTTTTTTTATTGTACATACATACATATTAATTATTTCAGTAAATTAGGTGATAGATACATATTTGAGTAATTTAAAAGTTATTTTAACTGGCTTATTTTAAAGTAATATAATATAATTTAAAGTATATAATAATATTCTATAGTTATCGACAGTAATAATCTAAATTTCTACACGATTGTATAGTAAATTATTAATAAAAAGATTATAAGAATACAGATAAAATACATTTGGTGAATATATGTACTTTGAATTTCCGAGCATTGAACGAATGATACTTCAAATTGTCAAGTGTTAGTGGCCAGTTTTCCCAAAATTTAATTTCGAATAACCGAATGTACTTAAATGCATTGTTTATGTTCGAATTAACGCGTGATTTTCAAGTAGCCGAGTATTTACTTCGATTACCGAAGGTTTGAATTATCGAGAGTCGACTGTATATATGTAATATTTTCAATTTGTTTTGATTCATATCAGTGTTAATTTTATAGGTATTATACCTATGATATCAAAATTAATTAGTAACATAATTTTGGATAATAAACTATTAATATCTTCCGCAATCAATGTATTTTACTCTTCTCACAAGGGTCCTTCACATACATACAGCCACCGTCGCTGAATACTTTTTATTTTTTGTAATATTTATTATATTTGATTAGTGTTTTTGTGATAATACTGCAGAGTAAATTTGTACTGATTCATATTATTGGCATATAATGTATTCATAATGTTATAAAATAAAACTGTCAATAATGGCCTACGATTAGATGTTAGTCAATTGCATATTACAAACACTAATGACTAATATCACCTGGGTAGGAATTATTATCAAAACAAATTGTTACAATAAAATAAAACTGTTCTAACAATTTTTAATTCAATTTTTTTTAAAAGGTACCTATAAGACATAATTCATAAATATAAAGTAGTTAAATATTGATTCTTAATAATAAATTGGTATAAAATAATGATAAATGCTTGACATTTGTAAGAGTGATATTGTCTTTTCATAATTACTTTTTATAGTTAAATGATAAAATTATTACCTATTGAAAGTGTTAAAAATTAATTGGTATTAAAGAAATAACTGTAGTTTTTTTTAGCTAATTAGTATTAGCAGTTAATGTTATTAAAATATAATAATCAAAAACATATTTTTTCTTAGTTAAAAATATAATATTGAGTTAAAAACAATTTTGAAATATTATATTTAAAAGCAATTAATAAGTATGATAAATTTTTAAGGAAATATTAATTGTTAAAATCTGCTTGGCTTCTTGTCTCTTTTTCATATACATTTATTTGTTACCCCAATATTAGTATAACAATTAAAAAAAAAATTTAATTAATTAGTGTAATTTTGATTTTTCAAAAGAATTCATGCAATGATTTAAAATAAAACTTTTAGAAGTATTTAAAATGATCTAATTTAATTTAATGAATAGTTCATCGTGATTATTTAAATGTATAAGTAATAAAATTAATACTCATTTGAAAGAATATGGCTCTTTTAATGCTATTTGTACACCAAAAGAGCAAAACTGTGTTAAACAGTTTTAGTTAGCCTAACACAGTATTATTAAAAATGGAACATAGGAAATTACGTAGTACACATACATTTATAACACAAAGACAAAATAAAACATTTTATAGGGACTTATAGGAGTTAGCATGTTTTTCAATAATTATTCAAAACAGAGCTAAGTCAAATAGAAATTTGTATCATACTAATAGGAGTTTAAGGCAATCATTTTTATTTTGCATATTTTATTTTATATTTGTATTTTTAGTACATATTTAACATATTCTACCCATAAAATACAATATTTAATATGAATTTTCTAGAAATTGGAAATAAAAAAAGATTATAATGATTAAATAATCTATCTACCTAGGGTTTTAAAATTATTAATTCATAAACACAGTTCATTGAAATTTTTTTTGTTTTTGTTTTGTTTGAAGGCAAGCTTAAAGAAGAAGAAATAATTATAATAATTAACAATAAAAATAAATTTGTAATTTTTAGATTTTTAATAAAAAATGCATTTTTTTAATAGTATATTTGAGCATTTTTGAATATTTTTAGAGCATATAAGATACATTTTAAGGGCATAAATGCATGCATATATTCCTAGCCCTAGTCATGACTGATGCTGTCTGAAGTGTCTCCATTTTTCATTAATCACAATTCAACAAGAATTTTTTCAAAATTTTACATTTATTGAATTTTATTTAATTGTATCAATTTGAAAACACAATGGCTTGTGATAGTGATCTATTAGTCAGTTTAGGGGGAAAAAAATCATAAATATTACTTCATAAATAACTTTGATTACAAAGATCATAGTAACAGAGTTGTTCAAGATAAATAGTTATGGGAATACATTATGATTATTCATTTCTTATTTAATAGATGAATCCATATATTTTTTTCTCTTCTAACTTTTGTAAAGTATACCCACATACAATTCGCAACATCTTCGTCTGATGACATTTGGTAACTAAAAAAATTATTTGTTTGTCTTGACTTGACTAACTGATGTACGCGTACGTTGTATATATATAACAAATTGTTTTTACGAGTAGTTGACTAAATAAAAATGACTAACACAGTTTTGCTCTTTTGGTGTGCAATCGGCGTAATTAATGGGAACTGTGTTTTTATGACCAGCTTAAAAAGAAACTCTTGCTTCTTGATTTACAATAATATGCTTATAATTTCTTTTTGTGTTGGTTTTTTTTAGTTTTTCGAGAGTTGTTTCAAATATGGTCCCCCAAAAGAGGAAACGTCCTAACCCTTCCAACAGTGCTAATACCACCAAAAAAATGAAAACATATAGTGGACCCAGGGCAGTAAAAAAATCCAAAATTAGTTTTGATCAGTCAGTTGAAAATGAATACATTTCAAATAGTTCAGATTCCTCAGAAAATGATCGTAATGATAATTTAGTTTTAAATTGTTCAGATCATTTAGGATTAATGTGTTCCAACTTAACAGTTGATGCAACAATGTATTGGGATACGAAGGAAAATTCCAATAGTAATAAATTTAAAAAAATTATTATTGTTGAAGAAAATGTAAACAATCAAGAAGAATTAAATCCATCTACTGATTATAATGATGTAGTTTGTGACAGGCCTTCAACATCAAATAATTATATAGAACCATTACATGAATATGGTCAAGATGAAACAATCACATTGGATGAAAATGAGGACAGTGATGATTGTGAACAAAATGATTGCCATGAATTATTATCAGATGAAGATGAGGACAAAGATGATTGTAAACAAAATGAATGCATTGAAATATCATCATCGGATGAAGATAAGGACAGTGATGATTGTGAACAAAATGATTGCCTTGATATATTATCAGATGAAGATGAGGACAGTGATGATTGTGAACAAAATGATTGCCTTGATATATTCTCAGATGAAGATGAGGACAGTGATGATTCTGGACAAAATGATTCCCTTGAAATATTACCAGATGAAGAATTTATGGGTGATCATAATGAAGTTGTTACTGATAATATGCATGATCATCTAATTAAAAATAATGTTTTGAAAGCTCAGGATAATACAAATGTAATAATAAAAAAAGCTGACATGGTAATAGATTTATTAGATGACAGTGATAGTGAAGAAGTCTATAATGAAAAAGACTATGTGAACTTATCCCGTATCAAGTATTGCGATTACCGATGTGAACCTGAATACTTAAAAATAGTATTCCCAGAATTTTGTTTGAAAATGCTTTTGGATCTTCAATCAAAATTCCATAAAGAAAAAAAATCAAACCCAGTTATCTCATATAGTGGCAACAGAATTGGTTTAAACTGTGACTCTATAGAAAGGATATTTCTAAAAAATTTATGGTTCAATGGCGATTCAATAAACTGTTACTTGAAGTTGTTGTGCCGTGGTCGAGAAGAAACATACTTTTCTTTTGACTCATATCTCCTTCAAGATTTTAGAATCAAAGGATACGAATCAACAGTAAGGCGTACAGAGGGAGTAGATATTTTTTCTAAAAAAGTTTTATTTCTTCCTGTTCACTTGGCGAATACACATTGGGCTCTATTATATATCGATGTACAGAACCATATTTCGTATTTTATTGATAGTTTAAGCGACTATGAAGCTGAATGTGAGAAAGAGATGAACGATTTAATTTACTATCTTACTATGGAGTACAGGATGAAGAAGAAGACGATCATGACAGGTTATTGGCGTAATTTAGTGGCTGATATAAGCCCCATACAATATAATGACATAGATTGTGGTGCATTTGTTTGTTTAAATGCTAAAGATTTAATACGGGATAAGATTCCAAACTTTGAACAAGAAGATGTTTCTCTATTACGTGTTAAGATAATTCATGAACTTCTTACTGATGAACTAATTGATTGAAGTGAATTCAAGCATTTGCACTGTGGAAGACACCCAAAAAAAATATTTATGATAAACTAGAATTTTTAGATTAAGAATAATATTTTTTAATAATAGTTTCGCCGATAACTTTTTAACTAAAATCGTTCGAATGTTTTATTTAAAAGGACTCCACACTGTATGTGTTGTCCCCTTACACATCAGTCAATCAACACTCTGAAAACTCATGTTTATGTTATGATAAATCTAAATCTAAATCTCTTTTCCAAAAACTGACTGAAATGTGTTTTGCGGAATCACATAATGTGTAGTCTGTTAACTTTACTGACAACGAACACTATTTTAGTCCATATGTTCAAGTGTCGACACTCATTAAGATATTAACGATAATTTCTCATAGATCAAAAAAACGAAATAATATTTTATATTTTGCCATTTAAGTTAGCAAATTAATGTAAAATATGTTAAATCATTTTTATTTTTGTTGTTTTTGTTTTTTTTTTATGATCTCAATCAAATCCAATTTCCGACTTGCGTTTATTGTTAACCTTTAAATGCCTTTTAAATAATCAACAGTGTACACTTTTTGTGTTCTAAAACTGTTACCGTAAAACTGATAAATGAAAATATTCACATATATTATCAATAGGCACATAGTCTGGATTGGTTCGCCGCCTTAGAAAGCATCGCACTTGTTCATTTGGAAGTTTTTTTTTATATTATTATTTAAATTGTATTATATTATTTTTGTGTGTCATTTATGATTTTATTATATTTCTTTTCATTGTATGTTATAAGATATAAAATATTTGTATAAAAGAGTTTAATTTCCACGGCTATCTTGTAAATATTATACTTACTACATTTTAATTGTGTACCACTTTGATATTTATGTTCATGGAGACTCCATATCTGCATGCATTGTCTCAGTCTTGCAAACATACAACATAGGAAAACAGTGTTCAGTAATGTTGTTATCTTTCATATTAGAGTAAACTGACTGAATAATAATTATAATCAAACTCATAGGGAATAACTTTATCTCTGCAATGTCATTGATTTTATATGATATTTTAATTTTTAAGTGAGTTATGAACTTTTTTAGATTTTTATATCTTACATAATCATAACTCGCTTAAAAGTTTAAATATCATAAAAAAAATCTATGACATTGCACAAATACTGTTCTTTCCATTGAGTTAAATTATAGATCAGATTACTATAGTATTACAAAATCGGTTTCTACTGAACACAGATTTGCTAAATTATATGTTTGTAAGACAAAAACAATATCTACATGCGGGTAAGACGTCTTCTTATAAATAATACAAGACTGTACTCCTATGACCTATAACATCATTATTATTAAACTAAAATTGTTAAATTTACTCAAAAACATTAATATGAATTCAGTGTTTTTTTTTTTTTAAATATTTTATTGATACATTGAGTACATTTTATTTTCATTGAGTTTTCCTTAATGCATAAAGTTGTACCATTTTAATAAAATTAAAATAAAATTAAAATAAATGTTATACTAATAATAATTGTGTAGATTAAAGTCATTAATTATTATGTATTAATTGTAATTGTTTTTTTTTTTTTAATATTTTAACAATTTATTGTAGTAAATGTCATCTATGTGGTGTTTTCCTTGGTGCATAATGTTGTACAGTTTTATTAATGTGTAAATTTATATTATACTAATGATAAGAACTGTTTTGATAAAAGTAAGCTCATTTTCTTTTGTTTTTTTAACTAGGTGGTTGATGTGTATCAATAATCAATATAACATTATCAATTGTGCATGTATACAGTATAAATTAAAATATTATTGAGAGTATATTATTAGTTTTTTTATTAATTATATCTAAGCCTAAAATAGTGTTTGGTTAAACATCTTCCTTACAATCTTCGGCTATCTAATGAAAAATTTGCAAAATAATCAAAATGATGACGTCTTGGTCCATGTTATTGTTGCTTATGCAGGTACACTTATTATTGGAACTAAAGAGAAGTTTTTTTCTGAAATGTTATTATTTTGTTTGTTTTTTAAATGCTGTAATAAAATTGAAGTGTTGGCATTTTATTATAATATTATACATATAACCTTTTTGGAAAGAAAATATACTGTAAAATTATGTTGTATTAATGTTGTTAACACATACAGTATACATAAAAATGTCGTGGGATAAACAATAAATTTATATTAATTAAATGTAAATAAGTTATACTTATAACATTATCATTGTCTACACATATAATGTTCAACATATCTTTTTAATGTTGGTATCGAGTAGATTTGGTTGAAAGTAGTATTTGAAATACGTAGATGAAAAAGCATTGCTATACAGACATACAGTATACAACATACTAAATGTATTAATAAAGTGTCGTTTGTTGTATCGCATTACTCGATAGTCGATACAGTTTGTTATGTACGATCGCGAAGCTGGAATAAGTGAGTCATACCAAGTAGTGCCTCTCCCGGTGCGTTAGGCTGAGATAATGTGTTGGGTTGGGGTCGAGTATACACTGTCGGAGTAGGCTTTAAGTTGCTATACGAATTTTTCAGGGTGTAGCTTTTTTACGCTCCCTGAAAATTCAGAGACCTGTAATCGTTCTTGCAATCCATTCCGTCGCCGTCTGCGACGTATCTGCTTCGCGAGCTCCGTGTGACGGATCCACGTAGGGTTGCCAACCCGTGGACGGAGCACACGGGGTTTGTTTGTTTGAACCACAAGAAAGAGTGAATTTCATATTCAAAACAAGAAAAAATAATTGAAAACAAATGCTACCGTAGTTCAAAGGAAATACGTTCCCCTGTCAACAGGTAAGTAAGTATCCGATGGAAAATGATTGCCGAGAAATAAAATCATACATTCTGCATGTATTTCTAAATTAATATTCCAATAAAAACGAGAGTGGGACCACCCTCAAGACACACGATATTTAAAATGTTTGAATAAACCTCATCTGAGGGCATGCACCACGGCGACCGATTATCATAATAATTGCACAGCGACACGTGTCGGCTGTTCAGTATTAAAAATTAGAACAAAAAACGAAAAACATGATAATAATTATTACTATACCTGACATATCGTTCGTCCATCGCGTGTCAACTCTACCAGCTCCGCTAGTGACGCCCGAGGGACGTATATACTACTCCATACTGGAAGTCGTGGAAATGGTGTTGAATGTTTAACGTTGGTGCAGCGACGGAAAACACAAGAGTGAACGGGTACGTCTACTCCAGTTTCAGACCTTTACGATCGAAAATTGGTTAACCGTTATAACGACGGGCCTTTATCGATCGTGATTCGTGGACGATTGGGATACTTGCGCACGGGGAAAAACGTCCACCGATAGCGGAGGTGAACGCAAGGCAGCCTGCACGCGTTATCTCTATCGACTTGTTCGACCGTCACATTCTACAGGCTACGGCTAATTATGGTTCCGATACAAGTAATTCGTACAAAACGTTGTAAAATACTCAAACTATGGAATTTAAATTGGAAGAACTAATATTTTTCTTCACGTGACTGGGTGTAAAATTAATTCAATGGTGAAGAGCTGGTTATCGTGGGAAAAAATCATTCTATGCGCTAGAGCAGAGGTTCCCAAACTATGGGTCGCGATTATATTATTAGTGGGTCGCGTTATATTTTGAAATAATACATTTTTTAACCCTAGAACGGTAATGTGCGTACATTTTACGCATATCTAATACTCAAAATGTGCTCACACTGCTATTATCGATGATATTGCTTCAGAATTCTAGATATGCTTTTATCAGTTAGTTGAGTATATTTTTTGATAAGCGTTTTTTCACATTTTACCTCCAGCTCTGTGTATGACGACATTTCAAAAACCACTATGCGTGAGTTTTACGCATCGTTACTAATAAATGTAAAATTAACTACGTAAAATATACGCATGTTTACCAATACGCACTAAACAGTATACGTATATTTTACGCATAGTTACCAATACTGTGTTTTTAAATTTCCTTAATAATGGCTGACAGTTCAACTATTATTCGTATTTTGAATGAACTATCGGGATATGAGAGTGAAGGTAGTGATATAGAGGAAGAACAAATAGATGATAGTGATGAGGATCCAGACTATGTACCATATGAACAGAATTCGCAAATAGAAATTAGTGAAGTAATAAGAAATATTGAAAACCCTCCAATACCTCCGAAAATATCTTGTAAGAGAAAAAATATTTCTACATCTGAAACAGATAATGATGGACTAATTGAGCAAGAATGTGATATTAATAAACATATTATAACGATTCCTAATACCTCAAAAGTTGTTGGAAAAAATGGGTTTGAGTGGAAAACTAAATGCGAACAATTTAAAGGAAAAGATTCTAAAAAAAACCTGGTCCATATTCGACCAGGGCCTTCACCTATAGCAAATTCTTCATTCGAACCCAAAGAGTGTTTTAGACTTTTTTACGGATGATCTAATTAATTTAGTACTTACTTATACTAACCACGAAATACAACATCATCTATTACTTTTCGTTGTTGTTCAAATTCAGTTTTATCGTTAATAGTTATCTGTGAGTGTGACGATTACGAGTTTACAGCAACCGAGTCATTTCAACATTTGCATTTCAACAACACTCAAATGACATTTAACTCGCGAGGATTGCCGATGTACGCGAAGTGAACTACCCACCTGCAGCGACACTGTATAAGGTAAGTGGTGATGGCCGATAGCTAACTGCATGCAAAGCGACAAATGTGGGCAATAGGGCATTAACTGGTTAAAAAGTTTTTACACTGTTTTTTTACCATTTAACTGAAATAGTTAATCAGTTTTCTAATCGAAATGCAATGAAAATATTTTTTTGAATTTCTCAATAGTTTTTCGAATAATTAAGAAAAACAGGGGAAAAGTTGCAAAACCTTCGACCGAGATTGAGAATCGAACCCTGAACCGTCTAGTACTATATAGTATATTTCGTCAGGCACTGCAAATATTAATCGTACAGCGACTCGAAACATTTACTGAGTAAACTTATTCTGGAATTTTTTTTATATTTGGCATAACTTGAACACGTATACAATTTACAACGTGTTTGCCCCCACCCCCTTCCTGGACATTTGTTTCATGTATACTTATTACCAGTCTTGTAAAGTACTTTAGTAAAAGTATTTGAATAAAAGTATTCAAATACTTTTTAAGTACTCAAATACGTACTTTGAATACTTCTGGAAAAAATACTTATCCGTGCTGTGTAAATAAAATCTATATTTACGAGTATAAGTGCCAATTATTAAAAATTGCCGTATCCTTCAGACTACAGACCGATTCTAGATAATTCCATTTCCAAATATCAGAACCTGAGAACCCTATTTATAGTCTACAACATTATTATGACTATTGTCTATAATAATATAATATAATATAGTATACTAGGTCTAGGTAACTAACATAACTGTTAACTAGGTATATTGTAACTCATATTGAATAACAATTTCATAAGAAAATTGAAATTTGTTTTATTATCAGACGCACATAGTTAGCAAACTATATACGACTATAGTATGCATAATAGTTATCTCGATGGCTCTTTGTCACATCCTCCTCTATATAATTTATGTAACACATGATTTTTTCATGATTTTAAGGTAAACAACATAATACAATTTAAGTATTTGAAGTATCTATGAATACTTTTTTGAAATATCTGTAATCGTACTCGAATACTTTTTTTTAACAAGTATTCAAATATGTATTTTAATTTTTAAATACTTTTGAAATCAAGTATGTGTATCTGTATTTGAATACTTTCAAAGAGTATCTTTAACAAGACTGTTTATTTCTTACTTATTTAATTATTTTTAATAATAATGAAATGGTTATCAAAAACCTGCTATCAATCGATAAAACATCGATATAAAAAAAAAATTAAAAAAGAAACAGACTGTTGTTACCAATATTAACCAATTTTTAACCAATCATAAAACAATATTAGTTAATAAGGATACAGTTGCTACTATAATGGATATATAAGAGATTAGATATATAAGAGATTAGCGGCTGTAATTATTATGTTGGACATATTTTGCACAGAGCAATCTGCAGCTCTGTAATTAACTTTTTCGGTTTTCGGGAGAATCGGAAATGATAGTCGATACCACAGAACATAATGTTGATATGATATAAATTCAAAATATCATAAAACAAAAATTAATCAGCTTGTACGGTAGTACAGACTACAGTAGTCTTCAGTAGTATCCTTTGGGGTATTACGGACTGTACGGTATAGCAGCAGCTTACGATTTCACTACTTAACTGGGTTAATCACAAGAAATAATGGCTTTGATGAAGACTTTCATTTATAGACATATACTTTTATAAGTATGATTAGAGTTCAAATCCCCTCCCTCTCCTGGAAGATGAGCTGGATACGCCGCTGTATGCAGGTAGTTTAGTTCTGTTCAGTTGAATTTTTCTGAGAATGATATGTACAGTGGAAACGACCGACGTGCACAGTAGATCACCTGTTTTTGCACAAGACAACAATTGTTTGATCGTATAGTTTTCTTAACTTGATATTTTTTTCCACCAAAGTTGCGAAAAACACTCTGATACACAGACTTTAAAACCCATGGCCCTCGTAACTTTTTTCTGCGGCCCTTCGAATGTTTCACGGCACCTACCCATTTGAAATTTATAATCATATACACCCCGTACATCGTAATGAATATATTAAAGTATTAATTTCGTGTTTGTGATTGGTAGCCAATTAATTATTTTTTTTACGCCTTTTTTCACGAGCTTTTATCGCTCAACTCATTATTTTTAAAATTTTAAAAGTTTTCCCTGCATAATACTGATAATTCATAATATGGTTTTTGAAATCATTAAAAAATATAAGTATAATAGGTATTAGATATTAAAATTGTATTTTCAATTACGTTTATTTTAATATTTAATAGGACCGTCGATGGAAATACGAATGAAAAAAACATGGCCCACGTATATATCTGGTATAAAGGCTGTCGACTCCAGCTCTAATATCTAGTTCTAGATAGGTAGTTATTTACGTGGAAAAGTTTTGAAATAATTTACCCTATCCGGAAACCATTTTTTATTGGATTTTACGAACAAATTGTGTTAATCCATTATAATTTATAGGCGTTCACTAATTCACGTGCGATCCGTTTTAACTGTTTCAATATTAGTTTTTCGTTTTATCGGCTTATTATCATTCAGGACACGCTTAGTCCAATCTACACTGCGTCTGCCATATACTTGCCTGACTTATAAAATTTAATTTATAGGATTTTGATGCATTTTGTATTTTTTTTTCTACAAGTGCGAACCAAGCTACAAATCTTTTTTGTTTCATAACGATTTGGAATATGTATTATTATTGCATTTTTTGCATATTTCATGTAAGGTTCATTTTTTTTTCGTTTAGGTCAATATTTACAAACATAACGTCAATTTTGTGAATTTAAACACATTTTTTTGTTTATTTAAGCTTTGTTTTTTCGTACCATATGTATAAGTAATAATTTTATCTTACCCCGGAACACAGATTTATACCTGATGATGAACTAAATTACCTGCTCAGTCCACTCATATTGAAAAAGTAAATTGAAAAAGTAATATAACGACCTCAAAACCACATAGTAAAAAAGTAGTTTTAGTTGTGAATACGACACGTATGTGATAGTTGTAAATTTACACGTGTAAAATATCACTGTTAACACCGAGCATACGGTATTACAATTAGGTATAGGTACTTAAAACAGTTTAAAAGAGACCAATATTAAGTCAACCGTAGGAAGCCGTTAACGTTTTTAAGTATATTTTTTGTTCATGTTAAAGTATTTAGGTTATTTTTAAATTAATTTTAGTGTATTTTTTTATGTTTCTTAGGTCATTAAAATTCTATCCCTACCATACTATTATGTAACATAGGAATCGTATTATAATTAATATGATTGATTAACACAGTGTTGATGTTTCAAGAATTTGAAACTATATTGTAGATTTCATTTCAACGGTATAATGTTGATGAGAATACTTACCTGAAATACATCATTTGTTTAAGTCTTATTATTGACTCTGGATTCAATAGTATTAGATTGAGATCAAATACACCGAACCATCCGGAGAAACTTCATGTGACGATCAAACATTTTTATTAAAATTACCAACTATATACTGTTAACAAACCAATTCCACGTATCTCATGCAAAGCGTCGTCGGTGTACTATTTGTGTTATTTTTAAAAAAATTGTTTTTCCATTACAACAATAATTATTTCATTATATGTTCGTGATTATAACAATTTAATCGGTCATTTAAAATATAACATAAGTCATACGATTTAAAATTCACACAAATCAGAATAACCTTATAACTTCTGAAATTATTTTTTTTTTTTCGTACATTTACAAATTTATTTTCAGGGCCTGGATATGCATGGTTTTAAAAAAGCTATCGTTGACTGAATTTCATTCAAATCTCATATCTACAACTTATTTGTCTCTATTTTCTTAACAAATAATTAATTATAACATTATTTGCGAATTAGGTGTATATTATATATGTTGTTTTTGTAATGACCGATTCAATATCATAGTTTGGACCGCGTAGGACTAATTTCTTATAAAGTTGAACACAATAATATTACATAATTGAATAATATTACACGTATATGTATATTATAAATGTTCCTCAAAAAAAGAAAAATAATAATAATAAACATGTTGTAGAATATTATGCATGATTAAAAATATATATTTTAAAGACATAGGTAAAATAGGTGTAACAAAATTCAGATTTATATTGTAATTTTTTTTTTAATACAATTGTTTGGTAAAATATATTAAAATAAAAATGTAGCTTCGCGTGTACAATCGAAGTATATAGGTATAATGTAAATGTACAGACAATATCGTATTATTATTTATGTAATGCGGTTGCCAAATATGAAACAATCTGTTTGTTTAGCATCTAATGTCAATAGCAAAGTCAATATCTAATTCAAGTAATAAATTATTACAATCGATTCAAAATTGTATGGTTTAATGTATATTATAGAGCAGTATCAATATCGGTTATTTATTTACATTTTACCGGTACCTAGTAAAAACAACATTGGTCTTATTATATGATATTAGTAAAACTATGAAAATTATAATTATTTTTTCAACGTAACTAATAACTATACTACACTTATTTTTATTGAACTAAAATATAATATATGTATTCTTATGTTTTGAAAGTGTTACGCTCGTATACATTTTTATTTCCGAAACTTTTTGATACTATACGGAACGAATTTAAATTGAAGCCTCTATAGTTCTTTTTGAGGTTCTTCTCGTAGTTGGTAATATCATTGTTTATATCCTTTACTATGGTTAATAGTACATTCAAAATACTTTTATTGATTGATATCGAATGTTGTATCTTTGCTGTGTACAAGACCCAATAGAATATGAGCGAGAGGTTAGAGTTGATACCCATGTTGATTGAGTATTGATTTAATTTCTTAACGGCATACCTGAAACCTTTTGTCTGGAAAATGTCGCCATTCATTTCTAAAACGGTTAGTGCGCCCATCAGTTCCATAAACACTCTGTCCGTCTTCAGTCCACTCCATTCCAGCAGTTTATTTATAGAATTTTGGGATTCGACGCAGTAACTTATGTAATCATCATAGAAATTTGGATTTGAATTGCTCAAAACAAATTCGTTGAAATAGCTGTACGAATGCGTGATACTACTGCAGAAACCCGCCAACAAGAGCACGTATCGGATCAAGGCCGCACTTATTAAGCCAATTATGCGGTTGTGAATAATTACGGAGTTGTTGAACGAATCGGTAAATTCAACTTCGGTTTTGAGGTCACGGCTAATCTCGCTCGCTGCTTCTTTCCAACTCGGGTCCTTGCCAAAGCGTTTGTTGATGTCCCAACGGAGATTGTTTGTTTGATCTTCGGTCACTGCCGACGAGCCGAACAACCATTTTTTAGGATGGAAACTTCTGAAATATTTGTCCTGTAGAACGTTTTCGTTGATGTGCATAAAGTAAAGGATTCGAGTCATATTGTTGCACATGTTCGTGACGTACTTGATACGCAAGTCTTTAGATTGGAGCTGTAACGATTTGAATTTGTAAATCGGTTGATTTTGATATGTTTGTTGTATCTCTTCTTTTGGAAGTTTCAACTCTATCGGTGGGTTGTCCGTTATCTTGCACGACGTAGTGACATCATTTATAATTTTCAGCATTTTTTGGTTCTCAATTCTAAAATTGTTCATGTTTTCGCAGAACGTTTTGACATTGTTCAGATATACCACTAACAGCAACATCCATTCGGGAGCTTGATAGTTGGCGGAGTATATAGTTGCTAATGTCTTCAGTGATATTTCGAAATAGTCGATTATCAGTTCCAAGTCGTCCTTATGACACGCACCACTATTTGCTTTAACTATTTTGCTATCCAACACAGTTTTAACTCCGTTCAAATGCTCTTGGGCGTAGAACGCGTACGTACACTGGAGATCATACATCAGCGAGTTATTGATTTTTGTCAGCATTGAAAGTTCACTCCTGTAGTAATGCTTGTAATCGAATTTTTCTGCGTCTTTCGCCGGTTCCGGCTTGTCTAGTATTTTTCGCACGTATTCATTGGTCTTCTCGGACCTCCAAATACCATTGTTAAATAACTCCAATACTTTACCACGCAGCGAGTCCACTTCCAAAAACTCTGCGTAAAAGTCACTGCTACTGTTCACGGTGTCACTGTTGTACTCCTTAATATTAACTCTTTCCAGCATTTTTTGCTCTTGAAGAATATCCGTGTTATAGTTGCTGAATGGGAATGCATTTTGATTCTGGTTGATTATGTATAACATGTCCAACATGTTGTCGATTATTTTGACTTTTAAGTTTATGAAATGGCGGTACAGAAACTTATCGCATACCCTAACGACAATCGGTACGTTGACCATTTTTCTATTGGGATCATCGTCAGGCTTATAATTTTGCTTGGTATACTCGTACGCTCCGACGTACGTTTTCCTGATCCCTTGTTCGATTACCCATGATTGCTCGGGGTTATCCTTGACCTGCGGTTTTTTCATCTCAAACAGCTGCTTGTATAAGAAGAAAAACTGTCTATTCTCCTTTACATCGTCCCGTGTAATCCTCGGTATAAGGTTCAGATTGCACGGATACGCATGTGTAGTGTCCATCAATATGGCCAACATACCTGACAACTGCGCTTTGTACGTGGTCGGGTCGATGCTTTCCATTTTCAAATATATCAGCAGGTCGTACATCCATTTGGACGGCTCGTAGTTCCTGTTGAGCAACGTGGTCATCGTTTTCTTCATCACATCCACGTACATTGATTGCAGTTCGAGCACGATTTTCCCAACGTTCTCGAACAACAGATAGTGGTCCGCCACCGAGTACAGTAGGGTCAAATGCTTTTGAGCGTACTGTGCGTACGTGCACTGCAAGTCGACCAGTCTGGAGTTCATCTTTTCGTACAAGAGAAAACGTGTTTTTTCCGACTCGTTGGGGAAATACTGCGTGGTAGTCTTTTCCTCCATCAGATCTCGATGTTTGCCGTTGTTCATGGAGTACGCCGTTATAATAGTATCCGTCGACGTTAATATTTTCTGCAGCTCGGCATTGTCCTTGTCCACCATGTCGACTTGTTGTACATCAATTTGCTGTTGGTCGTCGGCATTTTCATCCGGATCCGCCGAATTTGTCGTCCGAATGTTTTGAACCGTCAACAACGCGATCAGCACGATCTGGTAAACTTGCATAATTATAAAGCACCCGGTATCAAATATTTCCAAACAAAAATGTTCGTCTTACTAAATGTTAGTAATTACATTCTGTTGAGTTATATAGGTAGCCACTGTGCAGTGGCTGCGCATTTTCGTGTACCCGTTGTGTAAATAGTCAATGTATGTTCAAGTGAAATTATTTGAGAAACATGAGTAAGAATATACCTGCTATTACGTAAATTCATTATTTATTTTTTTCGTCTCGTACAGCAATATAATTCAAAATTGAGATGTTTATGTTACTTATATGTTTTATGCTTTCTATAATAACGTTAAAGCATAACGTATACTGTGACGCCATACACGGTTTATTGTTTTGTTTAAATAAAGTCGTACAGTATGATATATCTATCTACATATAGATATTTATGTGTATTATAATTATTCTCAGATCAATATTATTATGTATCTGCCCTATAAAAAAAAATACTGAATACATTTTTTCTTAAAAGTTTGCATACGAATAAAAAGTTGATCAATACTTTTCGCTGTTTGGTTTATACATTAGATGGGGGTTTTTTTTCATATTGACTATGGTGAGTGAACCATGTACGCTCTGGACCCTGCAAAATATTACTCCTGACATACATTTGTAAAACTGTTCAATTGTTATATGAAAAATATTAATTGTCTTATGATTATTAGGTAATTCGTTTCATTTCAAATGACAATAATTACAGAATGTTATCACAACCCTATATTCATTAAAAAGAATTTCATTTATTCCTTGAAAATAAACGAGTATCAAAAATATTTGGGGATATTATAATTAATAGATTAACATTTTTGTCATTTGGTTAAAACAATAACATTTATGAAACATAATTATAATTATATAATTCGTAAATTTAAGAACTGTTCGATCATAAATACATTTATTGATCAGTGAAGCCTATTTTCTACACTCGAATGAAAAAAATTGTATTATACCACAGTATAAACAATTTTTAAATTATTAATGTGTCAGTTTTTCACCGATACTATTATTGAATTTTTGTTAAAAACCAAGGTGAAAAGAATTATTTTTAAAGCACTTTTTTATGCAAAATCCGATACTACACATATCATTTCGACTTGATTAACTTAAATAAAAATAACGAATTGAAAAAATATGTATACAATGTGTAGAACGTATGTAGACGTACATTAAAGGTTTAACATTTTTTTTAAAAAAATTAGTTTTTTTGTAACTTTTTAAATATACTTCAATATAACTAATTTATTGATTGTCTCTAACAAAATTACATACAAACGCTTCTGTGTAACGTTTATCGATTAATTACAGTACTATTTATAAATAGTTTTTTTTTTTCAAATGTATCATTGATACGATCCTGAGGTATACGTATATATCAATGGTAGTTATTATCACTTATTAGGAGGTAGATTTGTGATTTACCTCCCTCTTTATTAGGAGACAACATGGACGTTACTCCCAGTGGCGTAGATCCTGGAGGGGAGAACGATTGCAAGCTTACTTTTTTCGACTGTTTAATTATTATATTTTATTGTGAAATAATAAAATGATAACAGAGTTTTTATAAAAACAACAACACTAGATTTTTTGGGTTGTTGAATTTTATTGAACTTTCTCAAGAAATCATCAGAACTGTAATGTTTACCCCGTTATTTCATTTATAATATTTATAGTATTAGTTACCAATGGTTTTATTTATAAATTATTTTACAAGTATTAAAACTATATTTAAGTACATAGTTAAACCTTATTTATACAATAATATACGAAATGTATGAGATCATAAGCTTATATACTATATAGTATAAAAAAATTTATCATTCTTAGGCTTCATGGAATATATTTATCATCGGAATACCGTGGATAAATATTTTGGTTCCCAAAACTTCTTGATAGCAAACGATAGGTACAAAAGTTCTTCAAAGTGCTCTTTTACATTTTACGCATACACATTAAAATCTTCACTTACACTTTTAACGCTTTCAAAAATAATACTATAGTAATTTTTCTTGATTGTTTTCGCTAGCAACTCCTTTGCTACTGAAATCCAACAATATATGATTGATTTGTTACCACTGATACCAACACTAACCAGATATTTATTACATTTTTTCACGCTTAATCAAAACGCTATATTTAGTGAAATATGTTGATGTTTTTTCGATCAACGGACATCATACCTAACAAGTCCTCGACCCTCGTATTCAAACCACTCCATTGTATTAGATATTTTACTAAGTCCTTGATTGCTGTATACATATAGTCGTTTAGAAACTCCTGACGAGCCACATTTGAACTTGTATCATACGATTGTTGTACACGTGCATTGTAAATCGTACATCAACGACTTTAAAATCTATGTCAACGTTGCAAGTTTATTCCAATTATAATCGACATACCGTTATCATTCTTCTTTACAACGTCCTAATTGTTCATTTTTTTCGGGAAATCCTTGGTATATTACCCAATTGCCAAACGCTGTTGTTTAACATATCAAATAACTTTTTCATGCAACGAGTTTATTACTAAAAACTCATCATGAAGGTCACTATTGTTCTATACAGTTTTACTGTATCATCCACCAAAGCATGAACCTTTTCCTGCTGAGACTGTTTTTCTTGAATAATATCCGAATGGTTGTTGGCATTGTCATTTTTTTGACTGATTGATTCGTACACTTCCGTCAACTGACAAATTATCAACTTTTTTTTGTCGTTGTTCTTGTTCTTCAAAGTTTTCAGAGCATCTGTCGACGTTACAATTTCTCGCAGGTAATATATTTTTATTCTATTAATTTTCTCCGTATTTCGTTTTATTCTTATCGACAACACTAGATCGTCATTCTTGGTTAAAATCCGGTTGGTTGTCTTCGTTTTCGTATGATTCAAAAAGAGTATATAGGGTATTTTCAACACATAATTACCGCTATTTTCAATCGGCTCTCTTGTACTTGGCGAAGCAGATACGAATCACGTACCCTAATGGAAATCGATTCGCATACACACGTCCACTGCTTGGATCGTCATCACGATTATATCGTTGTTCTTGGTATGCATACCGTGTTCCAGTGAACTTCGTCCTGACTTCTTTCTGGACCATCAATCTTCTCGCAACGGCTTCAACGATCGTTTTTTTTTTTTTTTTTGTCGCTGAACGAAGAAAGCGTTGCGCCGCTCTGAATGACTCGTCTGACACTAAGTAGTTCACGGTAATATCTCCGGTAGTTACACGATTCAGATCGCACGGATGCGCGTTTTGGGGTGCAGATTTCTTAAAGACAACCCAACCTAACCTGATAGTTGTGTTTTATACGTCGTCGGGACTACTGCGCTTTTCCGCTCCAAGTATCCCAGTAGGCCGTGCATCCATTCTGGCCGTTCGCTGTGCTCTATTGCAGTTGAGTCCAGCGTTGCCGACGGTTTTCTCGCCACCTCCGCGTGCAGCAATATTGTAGATCGGATACGATTCGCGATTTTCGCGTTCCACCGCCGAATGCAAAATGGTCAAATGCGTGCTGCAAGTTCGACCATTCCGGGGGGTTGAACGTTTCGCACAGGTCTGAACGTTCTCGTTCCACACGTCGTTCGCACAGTATCGCTTGTGTAGCAGTAGGTTAACCTATATTTATCTCGACCGCCGAATCTCTACACATCTCTCCGTGGTCTATATGTGGTACGCCGTTCTCGTACGTAGCGTCTGCAGTTGACGTTGCATTGACCTGCATTTCGTCGATTCCTAACTTATCGGGTTTCCTTTTGTTGTACCGTGGCTTTCCCGTAGCTATCCCGTACTTACGTATTGGCACCGGACGACTGGACGCCGTGCTCCGTCGTCAATATCATTGAACATCGGAAAGCTGCCGAACCAGTAAAAACAATGTCAAACGCATTATAACATAATATTTATCGTGCGTTTCGTGCGCTCAATGTTGTGAAGTTGTTATCATATATTATATTGTATACATATATTATGTACCGTGCACTAAATATGTGAAGTAGTTTTATTTTTTTTATTTTTCTCACGTCTATGTATAGGCACAAGAATCGTGGATATTGTCTTGTTATTTTAGAGTAAACATTTGTAGTGCGCATACAACAGAAAATATTTGGTTGAAATAAGTATTACGTAAGTGACAAGTGCGCATAGTATATTACGTTCGGTTTGTTTAGTCAACACGCGATACATTTATTATACTATATTATTTGTCTTTATACGTTGTCATATACTCATATACACCATGGTCTGAGATGGACTGAGATCTTAGTCCGTGATATATGGTATACATAAATTGAATTCGTTGTACAAACACGTATAAATTTATGGGCGGCCTGAATAATATTTGACTTGCATTTTAGATGACTATTTTTTTTTTAACCGTCAACACTTTTTTTGTGTACTTATAAATATACGTATATTAAGAGTTTCTTGAAACTATCTATTAAATCAATATTTGTCAGTCTTTATTGTAGGTACATGATTTGAAAAAAATACGTACTTCGCGACACAAAATGCAAATAAATCGGGACGATGCTAAAATACAATGCGATTCTTTTCTATTCTATTTAATTTATTTTTTATCTACTCCATGCTACATAAATTTTAATATTTTAAGACCTCAAAATTCATGTCAACTATTAGTGACTGTGTTTACACGGTTTAAAATTTAAATTTATTTATCAAAAAGTTTTCATTGTTTTCAGTACCTTTTTTTTATTATTTGGAGATGGAATAGTTTATGCATTTTTGATTTTTAAAAATTATTTCATTATTTTCTAACGAGATACATTTCAGTGGCATCGTTCAACATTAAATTGGAGACACGTGTTTGATGTATTTTACAGCAAATTTTGCTTGGAATCGTTTTTCAAAATCGACGAATTCACATCATAAATAAATTAATGATTTCAAATGCATAAAGAACTGAAAGTGTGAATGGAAATTAATGATTTATATTTGAAATATTCGTATCTCTTTTTCATCTTTTGATTATGTTTTTTTTAATTCTCAATGTTCTTATATAACTTGTTTATTTATTACTTATTAGTATAATGTTTTCAACTCACCTATTCCATATTAGAGCTAGCATCATTTTCAAAGTGTATAACATGTATAAAAATGCGTATGTTTGCCTGTTGGTTCCGTGTGATAATATTGTATTAGATTTATAGAGACACAGAAATAGCATATTTTCAATTTCGTCCCATTAAGTCTCTAACTCTCTACATGTGTACATAATATAAGATCGTGAGGTCGTGGTTCCATATTATCATTGTGAGAACTACCCAAAAACTACTGTTTAGCGTTAAATCATGAAACTGCATTAAGCCAATTAATGTATAGTTTATATTACAAAATACATGAGCGGATATAGATATGTGCTGGTTGGTAGAATATATAATATTATCTGGTCTAAAATAAATAAATAAATAAATAAACAAGTCATCTTTAGTTACCATTTAATACCGTCAGAAGTACCGTCAACTTCTAATTTCATTTGTTTACTCATATATCATGTTTGTTTTTTATGAAACATTGAAACGAGATTCATAATTTAGTTTTCAATTTTTAAGAATATTTTTGGAACAAATGCGTGGTTAAACAAATATTGTTTCGTGTGGTTAAAATTCATGTTTACAGCACAATTACAACAATATTATTTTATATGTTGCAGTAAATGATGTTATACATAAATATAACGTTAATTTCTAGTAAAAATCAGTAATTATTGTGATATATTATTGTTGGGGTTAAAATGAGTGGGAAAATATTGTTATCAGTTTATCACTAATGGTGTTGGCTAGTATTTAATGCAACCGTGAAAGGTGAACTTAAGAGGACGCCACATCCGCATGCGTCATCTGCGTCTTACAAACATACAACAGAGGAAATGGGGACACTCGAATTGCCTCCTATTTGAAATTTTCGAAAATCAATCGAATCAATGTAATCGATATAAACCATCGATTTATACAATATCGTTACCTTAACGCTAACAATCAAACGATGCTAACTTTGTACATTATGTTTGAAACATCGAACTGAATTTCGTCGTTTACATAAGTGTTTATGTAGGATTTACGTATTTTTGCTGTTGCACGAATACCAGTAAAAGCAACATTGCATTATTATATCATACTTCGTTACTGTCTGATGGTAATTGGTTAAACCAATTTTGGTGAGCAGTACGGAAATTTGGCACTTTTATCTCTATTATGCTCAAGTTCATAAACGTATTATCGTTTTCGTTTAGGCCGCTAAATACTTATTACGCCAGCGACCAGCCACACATTTAACCTATTTTAGATGACGAATAAATGTTGTCGCAATACATTGACAATCACTCCTAATTTCCAATATCTAAATATCTAAATCGATGTAAAATTATATAGAATGTTACGGGAGGCAATTCGAGTGATTTGGGAGGCAGTTCGTGCGCATCGTAGCTAATCTGCGTTCGGCTGAACCGATTTTGTGCTGTAAATTTAATATTAGAGTAAACTGACCTATTATCAAACTTAAAGGGAAGAACATTGACTATGCGATCACATTAGTTTCTTACGGTATCTTATATTTTTAGCGAGTTTAGACTGTGTAAAATATTACGGTTTGAAAAAGCTCATAACTCGCTTCAAAATTAAAATGTTGTAAAAAAACCTATAACATCGGACAGATAATGTTCTCGCCTTTAAGTTTGATAATAGATCAGTTTCTTTAATATTAAAGTTAACAACGGAAAATCGGTTCAGCTGAACGCTGATTTGCCACGTTCTACATTTGTAGAACGATACCTATTTATTAGTTAATCACGGCACAAAGCGTGTAGTCCGAAATTAGAATTACTGCAATATCCCAGAAGACCTTTCAAGCCATGACTTAGTGTAGTTAAAGTATGCCCCGATATCTTCAACGGATGTAAAAAGAAGTTTTTCTCGAATCAAAAACAAATTTTCTGAGAACTAGCGTACATTTTTATTTGAAAATCTATCCAAGTCTTTAGTAGTCAACTGTAAATTCTCATACAAATGTTCTATTTTTAAAATTAATTTACGTTCTTGATTTGTATTTAGAGGAATGAACATCCAAAATATAAAAAGCAATGCAAAGCTAATTTATATAATTTCGGTAATTATTTCAACTGTTATATACTGTTTTGTTGAATATACCTATCAATTATTTAAAACATTAATACATTTATGTAATACGTTTAACACAATTATTTAATACATTTTCAAACTTGTGTCTATTCAATTTACATGAATAAATATATTTTCATTTGTGCATATTTTGGATATTTTTATTGCATATTTTAATGAAAATTAGTGCATATTCGCATGCATATTTCTAATGTTTTTAGTGCACATAATTCTGGACCCTAGTTATTACCTATTAACGTTAATTACTGGATAATAACGTTAATATAAATTTAATGTCTTTACTGTAACATATATATAAATCCACACACTGTAAATGTACAATACGTATATTAATATAACTCCTTGTAATGTGTTACAAATTACAAATATGAAATATACAACTCAAGTATATAAATAAATAATAAATAAACAACCTAAAATGTTTAATATAATTTTATAACATTCATACATGAATTAATAAATATTTTTTATCATGCCCATAGGTTTACGCATATCTTTAAAATATCTAAGTACGTATTTTTAAAAAAATGATGCATATTTCATTCCAGCACTACTTATACTCGTATTATTACTGACGATATACTTTTTTAAATTATGAATTTGATTCCTATCATAATATGTATCATGTTTCTTAAAATATATCCACTTGCATTATAATTAAGAGTAATTTTTTGATTCTTAGATTAATTTTATAATAGTGATCCAGAAGCTCTACGTAGCACATATTTTTAAATAGTCTTTGAAATAGAATTTTCAATTTCCAAATAATATCTTTATACCTTTAAACTACTTCTGAACAATCATTATCCATTTAATCACAAAAACCAGGTAAAAACCAATAGGGTACCATAAAATAATCGATTTTGGTCGTTTCGTTCTAGTTCAAAGATGATTCATGACCACAAAGGCGTCAAACGTTTAATGATGACTAATACGCTTTTTATAAACTCTTCGTCATCGTCGTTGTCAGCGTACTGCTGCCATCGTTTAAATGTACGAATACGTGTAACTGAAACCCGATGAATATATTTTGTTGAATATAATTTTGGTTATTGGCTGGAGGTGAGAATCGAGAATATATAGATGTTTAAACATATTTGTATTTGAACATCGACTGCGGATACTACTTAGTCGTACTAGTAAGGTTCTTAACCTTTTTTTTGACTCATGGCACCCTAAACAATTTTCCAAAAATCCGGAATCACCCTACAGTACTCCGACAGTTGTGCATCATACATTTATATCAATATTTAATAACTTCAATTTTCTTAAGCCATAGGTATATCGAACGTACGAGTATTATTTTTCTCACACGCTGTATCTTTCATAATAATCTTCTTTTTTTTTTTTTGTTCAATCATTGTGAAAAATATGTACTTATGATTTTGATTTGTGTTTGAAATGACTTTACGTCACCTATAACTTAAAGCCGTGGAAACACGGTTGGGAACCTTGGGCCTAAAGGTTGAAAGTCAATAAATATTGAAAATATGGTATAAACGTATGCAATGGCCCTAAATTGCCTACACCGAGCGCCGTCTTACGTATACAATATTATACGTTTATACGTATTATAGAACAAAGAACAATAACATATATATAACAAAATATATTTATTTTTTTAATTCATATATACAACACGCAAGGACTCTGTATGACTATTATAGTCGATTAAATTGAAATTTGATTAAAACATTCTATTTCAGTTGTTTTTTTTCTAGTCATGTTTCTAAAGTTTTTGTGAAATAAATATATAATGATATAATATGTATAAAAGTTAAGACGTATTAGGTGTTAAAAATATTATTTTTGCATGTCACGCAACTGAAAATCTACAACTCACGTCTTACGATTATTCATAAAGGATGAACACAGGATCGTATTGAAAATTCAGCTACAGAGCTATGGCCCTGAATTGCCTACCCGGAGCGCCGTCTTACGCATAGTTCATGATGATACAAAATATACATAATAAGTACATAAAATGTATGATATAATAATTATACATACATCTTTATGTAATTTTATAACACTTATATTAATAAATTAAAAATTAATATTATTGCTTATATTTTGATGCATATTAAAAAATAATTCGGTCGTAGTAAGCTACATTATCAATCTAAATGTATGATTTGCGTCATATTAATAATTGTTTATCAATTTAGCTCTGACCTGTTATAAATTGTTGATCTCGTAATATTATTTGTGATCAACATATTTTATAATGCATTTTCTTACGAATGTAATTGTAAACGATAGAGATTTTAATGGTAGAATCATGGCCAGTAAATGTTTACAATATTAATTACCGATTAACGGCGAGTGAAGTATTATGCCTTTATCACAAAATTTTAGTCTTTGTCAGCAACGTCTATATTATACTAAGGTTAGCAAATATTTAAGTGTCTGGACTCTGAAAAAAAACAATTGCTACAATTATTATTTTCGTGTTGGTTGCAATAGCACAGTGGAATATGCATGAATGAGTTAAGAAAAATTAACATAAATTAAACTCTATAGAGTACATCAAGATTTAATTAAGATTCAAATAAAATTAAAATACCTAATAATATGTGTACATAATTAAAAATAAAACGGAATAATAAACACATAAAACATAATGTGGGTTACATTTGGTAACTTTTTTGTTGCTTTTGGGTTGCTTTTGGTTGCTTTTCATCATCATCATCATAATATGTCGTTGAGCCAGTACTGGACCACGTCTTAAGTTTTCTTGTTTGCTTCGTGAGATTTTTGTCGTTACAGGTAATTGGACATTTGCAGTAATTTAGTAGATGGTTCAGATACATAGTTTGTTCTTCACAGTACATAGGGCTGATGAGTCTTCTAAAATTTAAGTAATCCAATTTTATTATTATTTATTTTTTTTTGATTGGCTCTGCATCGCACAAATTATTCTCGAAACCGATCAACACTTCTTCTGTACATTACCCTTCTTTGTTTGTGTCGAGTTGCAAGGTTTTCTATTGTTAATTTTGTGAATTATACGCGTAGTACTTTATAATGATCTTATCCTCTTACGAACGCATTCACAGAGATCGTGACGTGGGCATGATATAATCTCATCGTACAAAGTGGAATTGAAATGCTTGAAACGAAAAATTCGCGCAACGTTGACGAGAAATAAAATGAACCCCTCGATACCTTCCCCTAACTGCGCCAACGCGAGCGATTACCACCACCACTAGTCTCGGACCCTCATTGTGTACGACGTGGTCAATCCATGCGGTTATGTACACTCCCCCTTCGGCAAGTATGTACGAGTCAACGCTCCCAACACGTGCGTACGTCGTTGTGTACCGGTTTTTGACTTGGCCGGTTCGCGGCCATTGATCTCTGTGCGTGCGATGAGAAAAACGCGCGATGAGCCGACGAAGACGACCACCGGTTATCGACTTCTCGGATCACGGTGTATACGCATCCGCGGTGCACGACAATCGTATAGTTTTGGGCGTATTATTTTTTTTATCTCTTTTTTTTTCATCTGCCTCATGCGTTCGGGAAACGTATACGGTTGAAACCCTTAAAACAATCACAGCAACTCTGGAGTGCAGCTTACAGGTGTAGACGAAAACGCACAAAAATTATTATGCACCAACAGCATTCCGTAGGATGTATGTTTACGTATTGCAATATACATATATATCGTATATAGTATGTATTACCGCGATAAGAGTCCGATCATTAGGTTATAAACTTACAAGCTGTGTTTATTACTATAGTCATTGCTTCTGTTAGCACTCGGTAAAATATGAAAATCGTAATTGTTTTCGGGATTTTACTTAAAACATTGTGTACACACGTCCTGGGATGTACAAACTGTTGAGTTGATAAAAGCAGATAAACATGTTTGTATTAATTTCCGACGTACGGAGAAGAACATCGAATCGTTTTAACAACGGATTGATTTTGTGACAGCGATTATTGTTAATGCTTCCTTCACTTCAGCTCGTAAATACGTACACATGTGTATATTGTACATTTCACGTGTTATAGAATAATCCTTTTTTTTTTTTTTTTGTTATTGAGTTCAAAATCTCGTAAGATTCTTACAATTTATTAGCCGTAAAAATTTAATTTTTAAAATTATATTTTAAATGAAATTAAAATAAAACAATATCAATCAATTCGAAAAATACATTATGCACTATTCACACTATAGGTAACGCAACGGTCCGATCACGCAACAGTCACGGTCAAGTCAAATATTATTTTACTAATTTTACTAATTTTTTTACTAATTTTAATTCTATATAGACGTTGTACACAGCACATAACATACACAGTAATACAAATATTGGATACATCAACAACGCACATAAAATCCGAACGGACAGAGGTATGGAACTAAACCATATCTGACCGATAACCGATAACGCATGGTGATCGATTTTATTTTATTTTTCTTCATCGTGTTGGCACCTATTAATCAGTCCGATTAAAATGATGATTTTCGGTTTTTACTGAGTACAAACGGTGAATCCTAGTGTTGACTAGTAAAACTTGGCTTTTACGGCAACATGCACATAATATAGTTACGGAGGCGGACTGAGTCCTCCAGAGTGGTCCAAAAGTTATTGTCGAACCTATAACTTTAAGCTTTAACAGCACTTGTGCTTAAAATATATCACATACTTCCTAGTCGACTTTTAAAAATGTGAATAATAAGAGCAGATACAAAGAAATTTTATGAATACGCATATAGTTATTTTTGCAATTATTTATTGGCCCACAAAATTAATTAATTATTAATTGTGTTGCTTCTTTGAGATACTGCACGGTCGATAACATTTTGGTCAGGTATATAATATAACTGTTGTGCTACAGTGTTGAGCACAGATAAATAATACACAGTATGGAGCAAGACCGGATTTGACGGGGGGCTTTAGGGGCACTTGCCCCGGGCAACAGATGTTTAGGGGCATCCGAATGTCAAAATACTAAAAAAAAAATACAATTTTTAAAAATTAAATATTGATTTGTATTTAAATTCTTGGGCTGCAAAATTAAAACATCAAGATTCAAGATGTCACGTGACAACAGAATAATGGCATTGGACATTGGGGCATCCAGCAAACACAAAATATTTTAGTATATAATTATAAACGTGCGAGTGGTTATATAATTTATTTTTAACATCACGGTGGTATAAACTGCCTGCCGCCTGGTAAACCTTGGTTTGATATGTCGTTACATTGACAATGGAATTCTACGTATCACCGTAATCGACCGTACCATAATATTATAGCTTGAAGAACATTTTTTTAAAGTGCACCTATAACCTAATTTGTCTACATTTTAAATTTTAACAGTAAATATTAAATTATTAAATAATGTAATTTAGTTTTTGGGTTTAATTTTTGTGTTTATATAACACTTTTAAGTCAAAATAAATAATAGCAGTTTTGTTTTTGGTTTCGATTTTATTCTCAAATATTGGCTTTAGATTTTAATATATTTTCTCCTATAGACTGTTGGAATTTTAAAATATGAAAAGAGTCCAGAGAAGTGGTGCTGGTAACCGAAAATTTAAAAAGCAAAAAGAAGCAAAAATTGAAAATAACATTAATAAAACAAAGTGTATATCAAGTTTTTTTAAGTCAGACCTATTACAAAACGAAAATAAAGCTTCTGAGACTTCTGAGACAATTATAAGTCCGATATCCATGAATGATACTAGTACTGAAATATCGACAAGCATTAATAGTACAAGTGGTGAAAAAATAGAACCTTTGAATGTTGACATTTTTACAACAGATTCTCAAATTTTTGAAAATATTTCTCTCGTGCACTCACGAGATAGCATACTATTAATGAAGAAGATTCAAACTATGTAGACTGTGCTTCACATCTTGTTAAATTAAATCAAATATCCTATAATTCTGAAATTCAAGATAGTTCTGAAACAGAGACAACTCAAAATTCACCAATTGAAATGATGACTGATATTGGATTATGGCCTGAAAATATGTCAACATATGTGGATTATTGGATTAACAAAAAATAGATTGAGGACTTCAATGCATGATGAACTTTTAAATTGTTTATCCATTATGAGCATCGAAAGTGATGTACTGGATTGTTTATCATTTGATGAAATTATAGACGACTTTACAGGGGAAAAATCAAGAAAAGTACCTAATTTATAAAAATATATTAATATTTAACAATTTTGATTTATCTCATTTTGATCGTATTTGCTGTAAATAAAATAAAAATTTAAAAGTATTAAATTTAATTCAATTGTGATTATAATTTATTAATAATGTAACATTGAGAAGGTTAAATTTCAAAATTTTAATAAATAAAATGTTATGAGATTAATATACTTATTTTAACTCTTCAAATTATGAAGGCTTAATACAATTATTATAATATTCAGATCTTTAAATTAATTTTTAAATTTGTGATACATGAACAATTGTATATCAAACTAGAAATAAACACGTTTTAGGTGAATAGATATAATGTGTAAGTTTGCACATTTTTAATTGTTTTCCTTAACTACTTAGATATTGGGTATTTTTAATTTTTTTACTGTTAGGGGCATCAAAAAAAGATTTGCCCTGGGCATCCGGAAGTCTAAATCCGGCCCTGGTATGGAGCACAGATAGTAAATACTTTTTTATTTCGATAAAGATAAAAATAAGCTCAAATAAAATTATCTTTATCAAAGATATATTTATGTATAAGATAATGAATAATTATGAAAACATAATATAACTGTAGAATTGACTTTATTTTATACTCATTATATATTATAATGTAGCCTATAGCTACATTATAATAGGCTAATGTTCGCCGATATTCTATAAAACCCGTACGGGTAGTTTCCCTTTCAATTATATTAATTCTACGAAATTCAAGCCTTACTCGAATGTACTACACATGTCGTCGCTCAGAAAAATTGTAAGTAGTTTTTCTTTCACTCGGAACTCGAATAAGTTCGGTAACCGTCTTGTCATCCTTATATCCGTAATATCTTATTATTATCCAGTAGTATACTAATATTATGTTTTCATCATATCTTAACGACAACATATTTACTCATACTCGCAAAGAAAATTGAAGTCATAACAATATATTATGTGTGAGAAGTATCTACAATTAGTATAGGTACTGACTGCAGTAACGCATTGCCTTTTTACGCGTATTAAATCCGAACCTACCCGTTTCCATTATCATTTCTGTCCATACTACAATATAGGTGCCGAGGTGGCCTCTTTAAACGTTGAACGCTAAACTGTAATATATAGGTGCAGCCTACTAATCACTCATAACTCATAAGAGACTTAGGCTGACGAAAGTAATTAAATGTTCCGCTGGTCTGTTCACGAGTTATCGCTATAGTGAACGTTTAATCACAACAATATTATGTTTGTACGATATAAAATAATAATATGTCAAATGCCGTTATGTCTTTGGTATGTTATTATAATGTTGTATTATTATACCTACTCAATATTCATTAATCGATATCTGTCATTGATCATAATTATTTAAACTATTATCGTCACTATTATTATTGGTGTTAAAAATGTTAAACTTTCGGATTGCGAACTCATCGGACCGATTATCGTCGTCAAGGTATAACGACCATGTTTAATGTTCATGTATAGGTGTAATATTACAGTACGATTTCTAGATATATCCGTTCGGCAAACTAATTTATTTTATGGACTAACGTATGATGTAGTCATCGTTATTAGTTCGATATTTATTAATAGATAATAGATAAGTTAAATACTGTTAAGTTCGTGAGACAGCGCAAGCTAATTTGGTTTTCATTTTCAAACCCACACTACGATTTAAATTAGCGTACCGCGATGTTGGTCGGAAATCGATACTCAATTATAAACATTAATCGTATGTACTACTAATTGGTAATAATAACGATAAACAATTAAAAACGTGTATCGTCGTAATATTATCTAAGCGGTAGGTACCTATATATAAATCTACATTGAGCGTACAATACAGTTTTAATACGGTTTGACGTTTTTACAGTCCGATCCCTGTACGATACTATTTCCATCATCGGCGAATATGAGTATCACAAATATTCACGGTTAAGGGGATTGCGAGCCATGATTTTCTGTCTCTGCATATCATACGCGCAACAAAGAGATTTAGACGTTTTCTATTTCCAATCGATCAATTAATGCAACAAGGATTTTTAAAACTGATTTTAATCTAAGTCTACTTTAGATAGACTTTGCCACTTTTTTGAATTTGTCTCCTGAAATTTCAAAAAATAGAATTAAACAAATTGGGAGCATGAAAATCAACAAAAGTAAATATTTGGTTATGTTAAGCGCAAAATTTAAAAAAAGTGCGAAAACCGATCTAAAGAAGACTCTACAACGAATTAAAATCAGCTTTCAAAATTCTATTTGCGTCAATAAATCGATCGGTGCGTTAGAAATAGAAAACGTCTAAATCCCTATGTTGCTCGTGTGACAGGAAGATATGGAAAATCGAGGCTTACGATCTCCTTAATACGGCGGAAACTCAGATATAGCATATTATATTATGCGTGTTGTGTGAAAATTCATGATTCGACACCGTTTACGTTTGTCGGGATTCGTAGCGATTATTGTTATAAAATTAACTGATTTTTTTTACTCAATGCAACAACTGTTGTTGGACGACCAGTACGGTTGCGGTGATCAGTAAACAGTAGTTGTTGGGCATTCAACCAGGGGTGGGGTTAGGAGGTCAGTTGACCCATTGTAGATAATTTGGTCCCTTGGTAACTTTGCCTCTCTCCAGAATTTTTTAGGGACCCGAATTTACTTGCAAACTGAATGACAGGTATACAAAGTATACACTCTACACTCAACAAAGTATACAATTTTTAATTTTTAATTTATGTATTATATTGTATGGTTATTTGTTTTAATAGATAATATAGTAAATCTGATTTACTAAATCACATTATTTTATTATGTTTGACGTACCCGTACGTTCGCTGCGCTGATAAAATTATATATTTATAAACTGAAAATGGATTTGTAATAAGTAATAAGTAATAAGTAATAACTAATAACGCTCAATAACTATTATTGCGTCTAATTTGTCTGTATAATATATAGTATATATATATATATATATATACTCGTATGTCCACTGTGTGTGCCGGTTGAGACGTTCGTTCGCAGAATTGATGAAACTAAGTACATACATACTTATAGCCTGTCGTAAACCCGTAGTAGGGTAAGCCATTATGACTATAAAATAATATTCATAAATTACTAAACAAAGTACAATCTCACATGGGTCGCTTACAGTTTACAGTGTAAACTTTACACTATAGGTGTTAACTTTTAGGTATACCGATTCCACCGTTCATCACAGATTGTGTTTACGAAAAACTGTTATGGATTTATGTTCTTATATATGTGTTTGGTTGTTATAATAAATAAATTTATTGTTTTTCAAATTAACCCGGCATGAGTGGCTTCGGTCTTTTTGACCGACAGTTTTTTAATTTCTTAAATAATTAATTATTGGAACCATGTCCGTCTTTTTTTTACTCAGTACCTTTTCTTTAACCCATAAATAGTAGTTGTTTTGTGTTTTAATGTAAGTTTATATCGTTAACATGAACTTATACCGTTTATTGATAAAATTACGGTCAAAATGACCGATGCCACTATTTTCGTTCATATGATTTCAACTTTGTTTTCTTGGTTTTATAATTATTTTTAATTATTTATAGTATATTTAATACTATCAACGATAGTAACGACGTCAACATATTGTTTACACAGTTATAACTTGTCTATTTATAAGCAATGTGGCTAAATCCATAGATATATTATACTATCTGTATTATAGTAATAGGTATTATCAGTTACCACACATTTAAGCTTTTCAAGAATATATTGACATTTGACTGTTCAGTACCGTCTAAAATTTTAGCCGCTAAGTGTTCGAATGTAGACCAAAAGTGAATAAATAAATAATTTTATATAGTTACTTCATATTTTATTTTATTCATTATATTATTATACGCAGGGCTCGAAATGGACCGGAACGCACCGGAACGCAGTTCCGGTTCACGACAAAAAAATTTTTGGCGTTCCGGTTCGTAAAAAAAATACGTTTATCGTTCCGGTTCAAACAAATTTTTACTGTACCTACCATATTTTTGTAAAATTTAAACATTTTGCAGAATTGTGCATTGTAAAATATTTAATAAGCGACAAACGACTGCGACGCATTAGTTAATTTATTGCTGATCTTTAGATAATCGTAGTACGCCGATAGTGTAGTTACTAGTTTGTCTATATTCCAATGATACGTACCTATGTGTATTTTTAACGTGCGATAAGAAATACTATGGAACGGTGCATAAGACGTTTTGACATCCCCACGTGCCTGCAATTTTGTACATACGATCCCGCAAGTTAGCCGGAAATTCTTTATCAATCGTAAAAGTTTTGATTTTTCTGAGTGGCAACAAACCATGTGATCATATTGATACTCGTATGTTTTGATTAGCGTTTAGTATCGTTTAAGCTGCAGTAATACATGTATTATATTTTGCCGATCATTAATTACATTAGTTTATAGCGTGTATTATTCCGTGCGAAAAATATGAGTTCTTCTTTACTAAATTGGGTAAATAAACGTTCTAAGTCCAATGATGAATGTGATAATTCGTCAAATAAAAAACTGTGCGTTGAAAGTGAACATATATTATCTAATAAAGAATCAAATAAAAATATGGAACTTCAAGAAACTAGTGACTTGCCCGAATGTTGGAATAAAGGTCAGTACGAAAATTTCAAGACTGTAAATGAGTGGCTAGTAGTTAAAAATAAAGCATTAGGTTGTTTAATTTGTAAAAATATAACAAATTTAGGATTATCTGTTGTTGATAAAACTCTTCGCTTTTCCAAACCTTGGCAAGACTGTTCTATAATTTCGAATGGAAATTCAAAAGAAACTCAAATGTCGAGTTTGAGAAAAAAATGTTTGAACACAAAAAATCTGACGCTCATCTTAGAGCAGTATAATTACATAAACAATCAAAAGAAAAACAAATAGAAAAAAGTTTCGAAAATGCATTGAAATCAAAGTTCTCTACTACTGAAAAAGTTTTTAGAACTGTTTATAAAATTGTAAAAACTCAAAGGCCTTTTGTTGATTTACCAAATGAAATAGATTTACAAGTTTTAAATGGTATAAATATGGGAAACATTTTACATACCGATAAAACGTGTGCGGATATAGCACTCCACATTGCATCAGAGATGAAAAAAATTATTTGCCAAAATATAATTTTAACTAAAACAAAAATATCTATTTTAATCGACGAATCAACTACTCTTAGTAAATTAACAACATTAGTAGTTGTTGTTCGTGCATTTATTGAAGATTTTCCCGGTGAACCTTATACTTTTAATCTTGACTTAATTGAACTCCCTAATACCTCTGCTGAAACTATTACTAAATCATTACTTGATTGTTTGGGTGGACACGGATTTGATCAAATTTTTTTAAATGAATGTTTTATTGCGTTTGCATGTGACGGAGCTTCTGTTATGATCGGAAAAGATTCGGGAGTAGCCACGCGACTTAAAATTCAATTTCCTAAATTAATTATTTGGCATTGTTCAAATCACCGTTTGGAACTGGCAGTAGGTGATGTTGTTGCCGAAGTTTGTGGTATAAACCATTTTAAAATATTTATGGATAAACTTTATACTTTATTCCACCAGTCACCTAAAAACCAAAACGAGTTAAAAAAAGCTGCTAGTTCATTAGAAGTACAAATTTTGAAAATTGGTAGAATTTTGTCAGTTCGATGGGTAGCATCAAGCAAACGCACAGTTAATGCAGTCATAAATAATTTTTCTGCTTTGTGTGAACATTTCAACTTGGCTTCAACGGACTCTACCAGAGACTCTAAAGAAAGAAGTAAATACTGTGGATTGTTTAAAATGATAACAAGTATAGAATTTGTTAGTAATTTAAATACCATGTCTGATGCTTTAGACGAATTAGGAGATTTATCAGAATATTTACAAAAACGTAGTATTACATTAGTAGACGCTGATAAATCTATAAGAACAACAACACGTGTATTAGATTCTATGGCAACCGATCCGGGTCCAAAATTAACTGACGCATTAAAAGAAATAAAGAACAAAATGTCGTATAAAAATGTAATATTACACAGTGGCAATGTTCCTAAAATAAATTCTGCACAATTTTACAAAAGCCTAGCTAATAATTTAAAATCTCGAATGATGACTACCAGTTCATCAAATGTCAGTCGTAATGAAAAAAATCGCCAAGACAATGAAAAAACGTTTAAAAACTTACTTGATAATATTGAAAAATTGAATCCAAAAAATTGGCCACTTTCGAATGATGGCCAAATAGAAAACATACAATTTGGTGACTGCAATATTCGTAATTTATGTCAACAATTTCAAATTGATGAAAAAAGCACTATTCAAAGTTTTAGAATTTATAAAATGGACTTGGGCAAAAAGGAAATTCCAGAAGATTTGAAACCCCTTTATAAATCAATTGCAACGATTCCAGTATCGACTAGCGAATGTGAACGAAATTTTAGTTCTATGAACGAAATCATGTCACCACTAAGAACTTCATTAAATATAAAAACCGTTGCTGCTCTTTTATTTATTAATTGCGTCGGACCACCTCTAACGAAATTCGAACCAGAAAAATACGTTCGATCTTGGTTATTGAATGGTCGACATTCAGCTGATGATACCGCAAGTCGTAAAAGAAAACAAAAGTGTGATAAGACCTATGAATCGCTGTGGAAGTTATTGTAAATAAAATTGTATTGACGCTGTACTTTTTGAGTTATAAATATAGAATTTAAATAAATATAAGTTTATAAGTAGTTCTTTAAACATTTTATATTTTTATTTTTATTTTATATAATATATACATATTCGTAAGTAAGTAAAAGGTAAAAATGTATTTAAATTTTTAAAAGGGCTGAAAATATAAAGTGAGTTTCATAAAATAGTAGATACAACTTATATATTATTAAAAAAGGGTTAGTATTTCAGGAAGAAGAAATTATAATTTTGGTCGGGTAAAGCCCCCAATTCTATGGTATGTACCTACTCAAAAAACAGCGTTCCGGTTCAGAAAATTTTCCATTTCGAGCACTGATTATACGCAATGACTTCATGGGACGACGATCGTATTCGTATGTTTTTAGACGAAATAGACGATTATAATGAAATATGTGTATATTATTTAATTAATAATAATATATATTATATAATATAATAATAATAATAATTAATTATTATTATATAATGTATTGTTCGGTCAAAAAGACCGATGCCACCTCTCGCGTGTTTTTAGACGATGCTAGTGATGCCGAGTTAAAAATGTTTAAACCGTTAAAACGTTTAAGTATAAACTCTTAATTATGGAACCGGATTTAGCGGTCCTGTCGATTTCGCGTTAGCGAGTGAGTATACTCTGGAAATGAGTTTATATTATTTAGAACTTGCATCCATAGGAGTTTTGATTTTCGCAATCCATACCGACCATAGACAATTGCGTATTTTAAACCTTTTCTGGGAGGGAGGGGGATTCAACAATTTGTTTTAATTCCGACATGATTATAGGTTCATACATATACGTACTGATATTACAAGGATAAGGAAATAGTTGCAATCGACGTCCGACGATTTGCAAGGCGATTCAATTTGAATTAATTTCTTATCAGAAATAGATATTTAAACTTAACACACTGTACTAAAGCAATATGTATATCTACAGGGTAATTTTTAGACGACCTCACGCCCTTTTTTCGGCCGTAAGAATGCTTTAATTTGAATCTATTTTATTTCAGTATTCAAGTTATAATAAAAACTATGTTTTCCTTAATTTTTTTATTATGCCACCTTAAGTATGTCTTGTGGCGAGGCGAAACAAAGTTTTGTTTTTCAAATAGGAACACCCCATTTTCACTGCGGTATTTCATCGGGGTCATTTTTTTATGAATTTTGAAATACCAAAATCAAAATTCGAACAAACAGTTTTTCAATATTCTTTTTAAGTATTTAGGAAAATATAATACCTATAATATAACGATGTAATTTCCAATTGCATGATGTCGCTAATTGCCACTAATTGGAGGTAACGCGAACGCATGAATATTGAAAGTGAAAAAAGCATAGATTTGCACGTCGTCAATTGTATAACGCGGCGGAGGGCCGGAAAGTCCGCTACATCATTTATGTACGTGTACTCGTATTACGAAAATAATATCGAAAAACATACTCGTTTAAAGATCCGGATTCAAATTTATGTTTTAAGGTTAATACGCTTTTAATTTTAATTAAATGCTCAAATTCGAGGACGGATAACATGGCATATTTTTTTTCAATACTCAAATACATCTGGCGGAACCCTTGAGATTGTCCCACAGAACCCTAAAGTTTCCGCGGAACACACTTGGGGAAACACTGCCCTAACCGATAAACATTTCTTAGGTTTTAGGTATTACGAATTGTAATAGCACGTACCAACGGTGTACCACTAATAATATTGATAAATAAAAATGTTTAAAGACAAATTTAGAAAGTTAATAAAATCCATTTTTTTCGGGGATTGCCTGTTTCTATGATCATTGGTGGTCCCATTTTTGAAGATCCACGTTCGGAAAGAATCACTGACGCAGTCGGAATTCGTAAACACTTCAGTTGTATTTTAAACGAGTACTCGTCCTTTTTTCTGTGATCAGGGTGGTCCAGTACCCCTCCCCCACAAGATATAGAACAATGGATGCTGTTGTTGACGTTGAAATTAGCACACCACGGTGTCCGGTTTCCACCCTCATTATAAAGACTTAACGGTACTTCAAAACTAATTAGTTTTAATAATTGTGATTGGATCTCGTGATAAATAATATATTATTACGTTCCGTACTTCCGTCGTGTTTCTAATTTCTAAAGTTTTGTTTGTTCACACTTTTAATTGTCGTTATGAAACAAAATATGACAAATCGGTTTCATTTCATTACTGGACCCTTACTGGACATTATTTTGAAACATTTCATTATGATCGCGTTAGAAATGCGCGCTATTTTCGAACGAAATAGATTACTTAACAATATTATGAAACGATAAAATATTTGAAATAAACTCCAGATAGCAATTAATTATTGTACTACTCGTGATAATTAGTCCCGTAACGCGAGCGATATTTCGTGGTAACAGCACGAATATAGAATTTCGAAAGTCCCGGTTTATAAATAGTCATTACAGTCTACGGACGTACTGAAAGCTGTTTTGGTTGACAATTAATTAAACATTTATTTCACATTGTTTTCAAAAATGTTCTTCGCGCTTCGATGGACACAATTTAAAAATAAATATCAACGAAACGCAAATTATTAACAATGCGTGGAAGAAAAATGTTGTTATTCATTTGAAAGCGTTTTTTGTGTTTGGCCCGAAAGAAAACAAACTTAATAGCTAGGTACGCCTCGAAAATCATTTGCGTTTGAAAAAAATAAAATACATTTTCATCTAAATCGCGGCCCTATCGACATTAGACTTGTGACATTGATTATAAACTGTACATATTATAAAATCAATTCGTTTGTTCAATAATCAACGCTTCCGATGAGATACTTTCAAGAGTAAAACGTGGTTAGGTTAGCCCTGGGCACACTCAACTGGCCCGACAACGCCTTCAACTGTTCTATTCCCGTTTGTCCCCGTCACGTTAATTTCATACGACTTTTCATCCAACAGCTTTCGCAGCCGTTTCGCATCGGAACAGAAATAATTCGCGCGCCGAGTCGGTGTAAGTCGTGCACAGACATATTTTCTTCGGAGAGCCGTTCAGTGTTTCATATTTTCTCTCTGAAACAATATCGTGACACACATCCAACGAGAATCGAAATTAGGGTTGTACATAACTTTTGTTCTCTACCGCCGCGCCTATAAGCAAAAACGATTCAAAATGTATAATTTTTTTATTTTTTTTTATGTTTTTATGTACTACTAGCTGACCCGACAGACTTCGTCCTGTCAAAAAGATTTGTAATGTGGCAGTTTTTGTGCCTACGTATTTTAAAAAATTCTCCTGAACAGAACCGTCACCCTGGTGATAGGGCGTTGTGAATAAAAATTTTTATTCAATTTTATTTTGTGAGCGAATTGTTGCTAATATTAATGAAATCAAAAAAGTTTTTCCTGTACCACCAGGTGCATCTAAGAAGTAAATCCCTCCAGTTTCATCATTTGTTACTTTCATAAGAGTTTCAAATACATACTTCTGTTGTTCATTTAACAGTGGAAGATTTGTTTGAATTAATTCTTTCAAAGCGTTGAGATCATACAGTCTTTCTCGATGCAACTCTTGGTTAAAAGCGTCATGCATTGGACGATTGGGCGCGGTCAGGCCTATTTGAATTAATAGTTTGTTTGACATTATCAAGCACATGTCCTCAATTGAAATCAATGCTTCATTGTAAATTTCTTCACTGATTTGTATATTTGGATTTCCCATTCTATTCTGTATTTGATACAAAATATCATCACACATATAATCTTTGTACTTGATCCACAAATCAATTGGGTTTGATGGGAAGCATGTATATATGATTATAGAAAACAATGTTCGTATTTGATGAGCGTGTGATGATATTACAGCATCATTGAGAGTTTGATCCCAATGAGCGTCATTTTCAAGCAATTGCAAACGTTGACAGGCTTCTCTGTAGGATCCACACAATTCACCATCAACAGTTCGTAACTGTTGGAATGATGTTGGGCCACGTACATTGACTAATAGCAGTCGTAAATAAAAACATTCATCATTGCTTGGATGTACTGAATAAATCCGGCCAATCGCATCGGTGGAATATACATCTGTATATCCTGGAACTGGTTTTCCTTGTTTCCGTCGTATAAATCTCCTTGAGGATTGATTCCAGGTATAATATTTTGGCATTTCAGAATATAGCAATGTTTGTGCGAAATCATCACCATAGCAATAAAGCTCAAATTGACTACGTTTTAGTTACAAATCATTTGTATTAGAAAAAGAAAAGGGCTATTTTTAGGGTTTTTCCAGCAATAATTCTAATTTTTCTCGCCGTAAAAACCATCCTTGAACTTCAACGAACATTTGAAAAAAAGATTTGGCCAAATTGGTCCAGGCGTTGTTGAGTTATGCGTTTACCAACACATTTTGCGATTCATTTTTATATTATAGATTGATCAATTAAAAGGCAATCGATCGTTATCTCGCCGTTCAGAAGAATTCATTTATACACGCGCTACGTACGTACGCCGGCCACGAAATAAAAACAAAACATTATCGGATGGCATATTTTGACGTATTGACATGTGCCCCTATGGCCTATATAGTACACAATGCGGTCGCGTAATTTCCGTCTTCAATATGCTGTAACAGTGATCGGCACAGTTATAACTTATAACGATGATTTGCAACGAATTTATAAAATACACGGTTATACACGATTACGCGGAACAACGGATTTTCAAGCACGCTTTCGGCAACCGAGATTTTACTTACTTTAGACTTTCGAGTATCCGGGCAATGTTAATATTAATATTACACAAAACGTCAACACACGTCTAATGACGAGTGCCGCCGGCCTTAAAATGTTTTAACATCTTTAGATCGACGGTCGAGACGTGTACACGAGATAAGCGCGTGTGGCCGATTGTAAGTCGATAAGAATACCGAACAACTGAGCCCGACTGGAAATGGTTGTAATATTTTGTTATTATATTGTCGTATTGTCATAATATCGACAGTGTCGAGCACGTAGTACGCCGCACCTACCTTGTGAAGCGATTTATTTTACCGACCGACCGCGACGTGTCGTACTCTTTTAACTTTCTATGAGCAACGATTTACACGAAGAATTCAAAAGATAAATTTGATACGGAGTTGAATAGAAGAGAGGATAACATTTCGTCTTTTGTAAACAATAATTATAATAATATTAATAATAAAAAGTTCTAGTTTACCGTGGAAAAACTCGAAAACGTCTTACAAAAACTATTGTTACCAACGAAATTGTTGGTGCTCAGTCGTTATCGGTAGGCCAAAGGGTACCGAAAAATGTGTACGCAAAGGCCGACGTGAAAATTATAAGTGTGTATGTCGTGGTGGTGTCTGCTGGTGAACTAAATGCTACTCTCTGTCTCATTATATTCAAACATGTTACAGTAGATGATATTTTCATGACTACAGCATTGAACAATTTGATCTTGTGAAATTCCTAGTACTGGATACACGAGATATTTTTGGAAAAGCACAAACTGTTAACAATTTGTGTAAAATGGTTTTTGCTTCATTTAATTTATAGCAGCCATGTCGATTTAGATAGTGCGAACATTAGCCGGGTAAAGATGAGACAACCATTTGGGATTGATTGGTCGCTACTCATGTCGGGAAAGGTTAACTTATTCGGAATCCGAATACTATACAGAGTTTGCACAATAGCCGTATAACATACCTGTATAACCGATTATCGAATATTATCACTCGACTATCGGGTAATACGTTTTCATTACCAGTCAGTATTGTACTCGCGTCTAGTACCATTCGTCGTCGAGTTCACATTATTAATACCTGTCGATTTATTTCCGATTTTTTCTCCTCACTATTGCCATATGCTCTGTAGTCTACACCACGTCTATATACTATACTTCTATGTTCTATGGTCCAGCGGTTCTACCACCTTCACATTTTGAACATTTGCACGTACCACTTAACTTAGTAAACTCTGCTTTTGCTTACAAAAAAGCGTATACATTATCGGTTAAGTATGGATCGTTTTATTAGGTTTGAATAGGAACTAACAAAACTATAAAAGTATTAGCATTTAATGAACAAGAGTTAAATTAAATGTGTATAATTATTGTAAAAATAAATTTGAAACTATTAAAAATTACTAGAAATACATTATGATAAGATAGGTTTTGTTGTATTGAACGGTTTTACATGCACGAGGTCGTCAATGTCTGGCTCCGTGTTGGTGACTTTAAGGCTAAAATCATTTTCTGCGTTCTATTCATGTCTATACTTATGTTTTATGTATAACAAGCGAACCAATACATTCTCACACGTTTACCTGGACACAAAATGGATAAGAATTTTTTTTTTCACGTACCACCTTTGAGCTTTCTGCGTACCACTAGTGCCTAGCGTACTACGCGTACCATACTAGGCTGAGAAACGCTGCTATGTACGATATTATAATGTTACACACTATTCTCGTACGCAGGCCCGTCGCTAGAGCATAAGCAGGTTGGGCCATTGCCTAAGGGCGGAAACATTTTCAATGAAACTGGGGCGGCATTTTTTTGTGATGGAGAATTCGTTGTATTAAATTGTTTTAGTGGTTGGCAATCATTAATAAATCCGAAAGATGAATATCACATTTCAAAACAACACTATAGTGTTATATAAGAGCAATTTGAGTGGTGGGTATCTATTATCCTATCTATTATTAATTTATGGAAATAACAATATTGTATTAACTTTTTGAAATTGATTAAATTTTTCGCTAAATGACGATATAGCTTCATCGACAATTACATTCAAATAAAATGTTCGGAAATTATTTTCTGGGTGGGTCATCATTTATTTCATCAGAATTTTCATGATCAAATTGTTTTTTTGTCTTTCTAAGACGCTTCTTTTCAAATATTTTATCAGTATTTATGATATCTGCTATTTCATTAGCTTTAATTATTGAAGATTCAAAATCATTCATTCGAAATGATTTTAAATATTCTAAAAGACCATTTAAAAAAGGTAACTACATTTGTTCAATTGGACATTAATGTTTTGTAAAGTTTTGATTGCAGTATTTACTTCCGACTAATATTTCCTAGTTTCATACGAAATTATCATCCTAAGAATAAAATTCATAACTTTGTGCACATGGGTAATAGTAAGTTCCTTCGCGAGAATAGCAGGTAAAAAATAACATACGTTAATTCCTATACAAATGATACGTGTAAATTCCTACACGAATATAAAATTGATATGTGTACGTTCCTACACCGTAAAAAAAAAAATGTAAAATATAATAAATAAATAAAATATAATATAATATAATACATGATGTATACTATATAAAATACAATATAATAAAATGTTAGTTCCTACACTAATAACGTATTGATTTATTTTATCTGTTGTAAAAGTTGCTGCGTCCACATTTTTGGTGAAAAACTAAAAAAAAAAAAATTACGCCGACAGTTTAGGCGCAGCAATCTTCTGACAGAATTTACGTACAATAAATGATCGTGAAAGTTTGTCAAGTAAAATATACATACTTCAAAATAAGAACGACAAATAGAAGCACAGTAACAAAAATTCAAAAAAAAATATCATAAACGACCAAGCTTTAGATTATACAAATAAAATTAAACAATACAATATTGTGCTAAATTTTCAATTTAGACAAAGTTAACTCACGTTAAAATAAAAAAAATTTCCTTTACTGTAATTAGGTTTTTATTTTTTAAATGTATTTTAACTATATTTTTAGATATTCGTATCAGTCTGACTGTATAACCACGCATATATATAAATATAATATAATAAGAAATTATTTTAACAATAGTGAGAACTAACATGGATAACTTTTTTCACCGCGTACAAGAACATACAATCGAACCTTTTTAGATGTTTTTTTACAGCGTACGTATTTTTCTTGACTGCTATAGGTCTCGTGTAGGAGCTTACGTCCGCCCGTGCATTCAAGACCGAGCGGTTTTTACCACCTTTTCGGGTATACGCGACTGACCGCGATGGTGTCGCGGGGCACTTCAAAGACTCCGATTGTAATAGTACGGGATTGTTCGGATTGTCGAGAGCTTCAAAACCGGTCGACGTAAGTTATCGGTCCCGGCCACCGGTGATTAGATAATAATAATATAATGATTACGTCGATACGGTTGTGCTGTCACGTAGGTTCGTCGTCTAATTATAATATATCGTGTTGTTCACCCCATTGTGATGCGATGGTACACGCGTGATCTATACACACATTGTTCGCAGTTTTTTCATAAAAAAAACCGTACGTATAGTATTTCTACAGGTTTTAAATTATACTTTATTAGACGCACATAATATTTCGGTATTTCATTAGGCAATCGATTACGACGACGGTGACGGGGGGAGTGGAAGGTATATTATGACCCCCTTCGGTTTTGGAACGTTTTTTATTCCCTCCTCCTCCCCCCAAACCCCGCGCGATTGTCTATACAAAACTTAATTATTATTGAGCACACGCACGGAACAACATTAATTCAAGTTAGGCACCTCTATAGATTATACCTCACTTCTCACTACTGTTGTAATATCTCTTACCCGAGAATTCGTCGGTAGTTTCAAAATGGCGAAAACCCTTGTAATAAGTTATTGCTTTTGAAATACTCACTATTTGATGGTAGTCGTCCACCTTCCCGGCGCGCGACGGTTGGTTACACAACCGTAATATTATCGTACAGGTACAGCTGATATACTTTTGGATAATGAAAACTTATTTTCATAAAACATTATTCAGCGGCTAATTTGTTTTGCTTAGCAGTATACACTTAATAATAATAATATGCTAAATGCATGATAATTACCTACTTATAATACTATACATATGGATAGGTATTCAATTAGTCATTATTAAGCATTACCGTTGTAGAACATATTTCATTTTAATATGTAGAAAAGGAGTATCCGATGTGGCACGAGGAATAAATAAAAAACACATTATTTTAAAGTAAACATCTCATCAGCCAATTATAATAGTATATTCCAATGTATAAAGCATTTCAATTTAATTATTTAAATTTCAGATAACTGAAAGAAAGAAAAAAAAAAATCAACAAAATTTACTTGTACAGAATTTTAACAGAACTTAAACATATAGGCTTAAATAACATATTTCTAATATAACATTATATAATAACTAAATAATCATAATGCTAATAAGGATTTATTAATTCAGGTTGGAATGTATAGAACTATATATATTATATTATCATTATCAATATTATTTTTAACTATAAATAAATTAATAAATGTAAGTTAACCAGATCTTATATAATAATGTTACCTATACCACTTGACTACACTGTTATAAAATGTTTGTTTGCACATTCAGTTAAAACTTAAGGAACGAACCTTCTTTAACAGTCAAAATTATTTTAAAATTATTCAAAAACTTCAAACAGTTTATAAAATTGTTAAATTAATATCAAAACTAAACTTCATAAATTAAATTAATTTTATAAAAAAAAAAAAAAACTCCTATTAAACCAACCAAAGTTGAACTTTTCTAATTTGTTGCGCAGTGTTAAGTACAACGTCGCATATAAAAGTGACATTAAACATCATAAAATAGGTAACAAAAAAAAAAAAAATAATAAAAAAAATAAATAGATAACGAATAGCGATACTTGAAACTCACAAATAAGGTGTGTAGGTTGAGGATAACTCGCGTAGGATGTGCATCAATGTGTGTATGATTGTGTATAGAAACTGTTTAGTTAGACCGTTGTGTTCATACCTACATAGAATTTTGTTCGATTATTAATGGGTAAAAATAATAGAAATAACAATAATAATAATAATTTATAAATACATGTATATAATGTACATATATATATTATATACCTATTTTTATAAAGTGTATAAAAATAACTTAAATATTGAAACGTAAAAATGTAAAAATTGACTACAAACTAAATAATATTGTTTACATAATGTTAAGACAATCATAATAATACAAATACAAGTTAGGATGTGTTTTAGAATAAATTGAAACGTATCACAGGTTATATTCACAGTACTAAGTACTAGGTACAACTTAATGTACTAACTTTAGAAAAAAAATGCGAATCCTTTCCCATATTTTTTATTATACGTTGTAGATGACAAATTAATAATATTAAAGCTTATACTTAACATTATGAATTTTAGAAATAATTTATATTCAACCCGTCGGGGTCATAAATACTTTAGGATATCACTACCCGACCCATAAGTGGCTCTTTAATCAATATAGTTTACTCGTAATCATGAATCAAAAAAATAAATAAAAATAAAAAGGAATGTACAAAATATAAAAATTATATTTTTCTTATGAGAGCCCATACACCACAAGCAGCGCCGAAAACCAGGCTCACATACGCCCATGTCCTTTGTCTCGGTTTGAGGTAATTTCTAAACGGCACTAACCACGAGAAAATGCAAACGACTACTGGGCACGAGGTACAAGTATTTTGTCAACGCTTCGTTCGATTCGAAATGCGATTAGTAGAACTAGGAGTTCCAGAAAATAAATCCTTTAATTGTTTACTTGCTAAGCTTAAAGCTATCGTTCAGAATGTATTTACAAATAATTTGTTCATTCCAGTGAAGTACAGTTGACTTTCGACAAGCGGTGCAAGCCAAAAAGAATACGAATATGAATCGTTCGCCGCGTTGAACGATTCCGGATAATATAATAATTTAATTTAATAACAGCAAAAACTTTACATATTGTGTTATCTTTCGAGATTACGAAATTTATTGCGATACTCGATTATCGGAAAGTCAACTGTACTTACTGCGCTCGGGGATAAAAATAAAAATAATAAAAATTGTGATAATACAAATGATTTAAAAATAACAATTGCCAGAGCCGCCCGTTAAAGTAACGACAATAATACAATATAAGAAAAATTGTAATTACTGTTTGAATAAAACAATTGGCAATATCAATTTGTATAAAAAAAAAACTTAAAACTAATAATACAGTTCTAATGCTTAGATATTACGTGGGAGTACGTCTGTAAGATTAATACGACTAAACGAGTTTAAAAAAATACAATAATGATTATTTACATAACCCAAACAACATATTGTTATAATATCAACATTTCTACTCGTATATGAAAACAATTACCCACCGACCGAACGCCGATAGAATACTGACTAAGGCCCAATAGACGTGTTGTTGCACATAGAGGTACACTCAACACGCACCGTTAACTTTCAACGCACTTCTGATATAAGTTAAAAGAACTGGACGTAAGTCCTTCATGATCCTGAAACCCAAAACATCCGACATGATTTCTCCGTACAACAACGGCGATCAGTCAAAGTCCAGAAAAACTAACCCAGACAAAACATCTCCCTCTAGAATAACTCTCACACAAAAAACATCTCTGCCCGCAGACCACATAAATGTACGTTGAATATTTTTTCCAAGTTATCTAAGAAATATTTCAATCAAATATTTTGTTTTTGATTTCTCATTCATCAAAATATACTTTACCAGTTTCAACATTATTTTTTGATCGTGAAATATTCAATAAGGTAAATGCGGTTCTATTTCAAATAGTTATTTAATATTTACTATACCAAACAGAAGTTAAATGATTAGTAAATATCAATTATAAGTCATAAGCTAAATTTATTAGAAATGTAAAAAATATATGTTAAACTATTATCGTATGATAATAGGTGTCGGTTTACGACTGAAAGTATATTTTAAATCCTGAGCAATGAAGGTTCTGAAAATATTTTGTACCCGAGACATTTGTGGTGAGAGATATTTTAGCGAAGGTGTCTTGCCGCAAGACTATACCATTACAGTTCGCCTAGTGCGAACAATATTTGTTTTTCTATTTATAAATATATATACACACATATATATACGAGTATATATACTATAAAGGTGTATATTTTCTTAAAGCCAAACGAAAATTTAACAAAATAATTTGTTATTAAAATAAGAATCAAGCCCTACGTATATATATATTTATAGATAATATGTAAATAGTGTAATATTAAAAATTAACATTTTGGTCAGTCTAGCAATATGATTGCAATAAACCCAATATTAGGTGCGTACTTGGAGCAACATGTTTGCAAAGTTCGAGTTGGTGAACTTGAAGTGTCTCTTGTCGTAGAACTTGAGCAGCGCTGGGCTGTACGGGTGTTTCTCCTTCAGGTGAATGTAGTGCACTTCCGGCTCCTTGGTGGTGTGCCCGCACTCTTCGCAAACGTACATCTGTAAACGGACAACACACGCATTAGTCACACGGTCATCGCACCAGCCGGCTGCGGTCAGCATATACGACGAGACGTACCTTGGTCCTGCGCTCCTTGTACGCGTACTGATGGTGCACGCCGTGCACTTTCAGGCAGTGAGATTCGAGTGAACAACGTTGGGTGAACGATTTTTCGCACAGATTGCACTTGTAGGGCCGGACACCTGTCGACACACAACAAAACGTTTCGGGTTATACGGCGGCTGCGGTATTTCGCGGAACTATTTCCACGGTGAACCGAGGCGAGCTAAACGAGTGTGACGTGCGGCGGACTAGCCGCGAGACGTTTGAAATATTTATTGCCCTCGCCCGTCCCGTCCCCATCTGACTGTAAACGCGAAGCCATCGCGCTTGACGAGAACCGACATTATAGTATACACTTTGTACTCTATTATTTTTTTTCAACAGTCGAAACGCATTTGGTCTCTTGCGGTACACATGTTATTATTATGTTTACTCGAACAAGTTATAGATGTATATAATAAGCAGCCGCGACATGCGTGTCGGGGCTCCACGGGTACGATAACGATATACGGTATAATTAAATAAAAAAAAAAAAAACACATTTTACGAGTGAAACTTCGTCCGTCCGCCTGATAGTTACTCGTCATTTAATCGTCTCACGGTTGAAATCGAACTTATTGTGTAACTAATATCGGCCCTGGTAAGGCTATGATTTGTTGCAAGTAAATCAGTAATCTAGACGTACTAAAAGTGAGCTGCGATTTGAATTTTGAATTTTATAAATCATTTTACACCATGTTAAAATGTATGTTTCTTTATTAACAACAAAAATAAATAGTAAATGTGATTGTTTTGAATATGGATTGAAATTAATTTAATAATTAAAAAAAGATCATATTATTTCGGTTATTTTGGTAGGTTTAAGTTAAATGAGAAAAATAATGTGAATATTTGATTACCAGAAATTCGAAGTTAGAGAAACTTCTAAATAGAATTAAACGTAATGGAGTCAAGAATAGTATACTTGGTGGCGTTTTTTTTTTTTAAATTAAGACAAATAATGGATATTCAACCCTGATTTGAATGAATTGAACTATCTTAATAAATACTAAGTTATGCATTTTATATAATTTTCGATAATAAAAACTCTTATTTACGCTTGGATTGGTCGTTAAGGTGAATAAACGCATAAATTATAAGTTAAACGGAACTTAAAGAAAATATTTTTATATAATTGGTATAACTGATTTTGTTAAAACAATTTCGTATATTCAAATGCGAGTTAATTTTATCATTAAATCATTTTTTTCATGTATAATTTAATTTGTAAAATAATGAAACTTAAAAATGGTTATTGACTTTCCGTTAACCATTTCATTATCTTAGCAAACAATAAACCATTTTAAAAACTGGGTCTCTAACCAAGTGTAACAAATATATAAAGTAGTTTTTTCCTGTAAAATATTTACTGTCTCTAGTATTAAATTTCTGATTTTGTAATGTGCATAATTTAAAATATACTATAAAAATATTAAAACATTGAAATTTCTATCTATATACTTTTTTCAACGCCAGCTAATATTTTAAATTGCATGTGTTGAACCAACAATTTATTATTTATAAACATTTTAAGCATACTCGTAAGTATAAAATTAAATGACCCAGTAAAAGAAATCTAATTAATTTGTTTTGCACTGATTTTATGAAAACACTGCAATAAAGATAAGTTATTGAAATATTAATAATGAGCATTATGGCAATTCGTCATCTTATCGTTCTCACTCAAGACTCGTTTAGTACAGTCCGTTATATAGCTAATGCAATGTACTTACCCGTATGTGTTCTAGTGTGTCGTTTCAAGTCAAATGTGTCGTTGAAACCTTTTCCACAGAAAGTGCATAGGTACCGTTTAACGTCACTATGACACTTCATGTGTCTGTTTAACAAACGTTGCAGGTTAAATGTTTTTGAACACAAATTGCAACAGAACTTTGAACCGTTTTTATGTCCTTCGACTGGCTCCTGAGGAGTGTTGACCGATACGACAGTTGCTGGAGCTGTCACGGTTTTATTTCTTTCTGGTTCAGGGGCTCTAGTAAGCAAAGCTGGTGGCGGTAGTGGATCGTGGTTGGCTAGTGGGTTCTTGATGCCGTGGCCACCATTGACAAACTCAAATGGCAATTCGCTGGGAAGGCCAAGCTATAAACAAAGATTCGATATTAGCACACGCGATTAGTCCTGGTTATGATGAAGGGATAAAAAAAGAAAGCAAAGAACATGTACTTTTGAAGTGAGCTTATTGGCGAAAGAAGAATATTTAGTTGGTTTCTTTATGGGTGGGGTGGTCTTTCTCACCCTATGTTGCAGAACTCTTACATCCATAGCGGAGTTACTCGAGTCCTTGCCATTTTGTGGTGGTGGTGTAAGCGACGACATCGTACCGTCCATACTGACGCTAGCAGGTGACGGAGCAGACATACTGGTGTTAGAGTCCATTTCTAGCGACGACAAACCTGGAGACAACATTATTTGTCCACAAGCCTAAAATAGAATAGGATTCTGCTGTAGTATACTGTAATTTTTGAAGTTATTAAAAAAATATATATTCACAAAATACTTACGTCTACATTTTGCGGTTGTTGCAATTGCAATTGTATTTGCAATTGTTGCATTTGTTGATTGGAGTCTTCAAAACTACTATGTGATAGCCTGTCTTTAGATATATCGCAATTACCATAATTATTTCGGCAGGCCATAGGTGGTCCATTGCTGTTATTGTTGGTATTGCTGTTATTATTATTTTGTGGTAGGTAATTACGTTTTTCCGGTTGTGACTCGGGAAAACTGTTCCTATGTTCATTGAACATAGGTAGAGGTTGTTCTACTAGTGAGGGAGGTATGCATTGTTGGGGCTGAAAGTACAAATAAGACGGTTATAAATAAACATGTTGGATTATTAATTATTACTTAGTATTTAATTAGTATTATAAATCACAATACGCCAATTCGCCTATTGTACGTATTTCGACAATAAAAGAAAAAAATCAACATAATATTTACCTCTTTGAAGAATAATTCGGCGGCGTCGTTAAGACTGTCCAGGAAATCGGGGTCTGTGGGACCAGCAAACGTGAGGGTTGCAGTGAATTGCAATGGATCACTGGACGTGCCGTTTTCCGAATCGGCCATAATCGTGTCGAACCCGTTGGATTCTTTTACATAACTAGAAAGATCTTCACAGTCATCTTTTATGTCAATACCCAACGACGAGGCGTTTTGTAACAATGAGTATTGTTTGGGGGGACCATCTAGGCCGATATTAAACGGCCCACCGCCTGCCGCAGGATTCTGACCTGTGTCGTTGTTATTATAACAAAGTTGTTCGTTCATCATCAAATGATACTGATTGTTGTACTGGGCGGAGTAGCAGTTGCCGCCGGTCTTAATGAGGCTCTCGTGGAATGGTGGCAGCGACACGGGGCTGTTGGGTCCACCGAAGTGTTTGCCGTTGCCACCCGGGTTCATGCCACCTCCACCCGGCGCCATGCCTCCGCCCAGGCCTCCGTTGCCCAAAAGTCCGGCGGGTCCACCACTTCCTCCGCCACCGAGTGTGTACGAATGCAAAGACGACCCGCGGTTAGAGCTGGAATTGGTACCGCCACCACTACATCCGCCTCCACCTCCGCCTCCTTGTTGACCTGCGGCACTGCTTCTCCCGCGGCCAGCAGCAGCGGTGATAATGCCATCAGGTGCCGGAACCAACTGACCGCGTAACGTGATGGTGAACTTGTCCTTGATGGCTCGCACGATATCCGAGTCCAAATCGGATTCCTTTTTGGGCACATGATAATCGATTGGCGCGTCCTGTTCGGGTTCCTGGACCGTGCTCGGCGATTGGACTAATGGTCTGGTTAAAGGTGACTCGGGGCGCACGGGTAACGGTTTAACGGCCGTCGGTGTTCTTTGGATAACGGATACTTGATGACATTTTGGCGCTGGTGGCGGCGGCGGTGGCGGCGGCGGCGGCGGCGGAGGAGAAGGCGATTTCGCTTCAACCACCGGGATCGGTGCTGGGATCTCTTCTTCAACTTTAACCGGGGTCGGTTCGGATTGCCGAGTTATTTGTAAGCTGACTTTACTACCGTACGGCAATATATCGCCATCTAAAGTGGATCTGAACCGCTTTTTCGGTGGCGGGTTCCATTCAGGTGACGGAGGACATAATATGATTGGTCTCGGTTTCTCATGCGCGGACTCAACCACTCGATGTTGAGTCGGAAATCTATGTCGTAACGCTCGTTCTGATCCATGTATTCGGCCGACTTCCTTATCCGTCAACAGATCGTCGTTTAGGATATGTTCATCTGTAAAATATGTAACATATAAATACATTAGTCATACGGTAGAGTTTAATAAATCAAATATTTAACAGAATCGATAGTCATCGGTTAGCGTGTTATTGTGTGCATACGCGTATATTATATGTTATTATTATACATGAACGCATGAGTCGCATTCAATGCTCCAAGACACCACGGACATACGTAACGCGCGACGCTCGATCCCTTTAACCCACTTGCCAGACACGACCCCGTTGTTTGTCCCGGTCCAAGGATAATAATTATTATTGTTATCCTGCACTCTATACACAACAAGGCCACGTTTGCCCCTGAATAAACAACCTGAGCACGGTTGTTCGACATACGTGAAGTCGTAACAAACGAACCACCCCTTTACCGACAACAATAAAACCATAATTCACGTTGCTGGTGTTCCATTATTTGACCAGGTTTTTAGCTGTCGGTTAACAGTACAAACAAAACGGGATAAAAAAAAAGAACACACATTTTATCCAAGGTCAGATTTTATTATTGTACGACACCAAGACTCCTGATTATTACTCTTAAGTCTTAATAGTCGCAGAGACCTATGCGTATTATATACTATGCTCGTATATGATTTGACGACAAAGAAAATACGTGCTACTAAACACATTTTGTTTTCAACGATAAAATACGGTTCGGAATGTCTAACACTTTATAGTCCGACACTTAAAATAATATTGGTGCTCGCGTAGAAGATACTTTTTATGAAACGCGTATGATTTTTCGTTAAGTTTTTTCTACGCCGAATACAGTTTTCTGAACTTTCATCATTGAAACACGACTCTTTCAGTTCGTTTCAAACATCAGTGGAAGTAGGACGGTATAAAATAAACACACAATAATATGATAGCCAGAACCGGGTTTGGCCGCGTCACGACTGCCGGACGAACGGTTCTAACCGGATTCCTGGACTATAAGGCTGCGTTCACCACGAATCTGAATATCGAAACACTCCTATAGATAAATAGTACAAAAAAAAACACCGGCAGCGTTCAACTTGGACAAATTTCTCGTGAAAACTCTTTTGTATTTCGGGTCATGTATATAAAATGTATATACATATGTACACTCCACCGTTCCGCTATAAAAGCTATTGGGTACGGATGGAAATCGGAAAAAAAAAAACCGTCTTAGTCCCGCCGACCGTAACGATCAATGTCGTTGCACTCGGCCACCTGTACAGAAAATACTGCGCGTCCAACCGAAATTTACCTCAAAGATTATTCACCGTAATGCTGACGGTTTGTTTTTTTTTATTGCAACACCTGAACGGGCAAAAAGCATAAAATTTTCGGCGGTAACCAATTAAATCCGATTTTCGTGGCCATTGAATTGCATTGCCTTATGTATTCTCCGGCGGTGTATACACTGCTTTTCCACTACTCCGATAGCTTAAATCGATGGGTTTGTGTGAACAAATCTTAGAGCGTGACTAGCAAAACTCGTTTTTTTTTTTTTATTCTATCGAGACGTGTACGTGTACATGTACTTTTGTATACATGTACGATAGGTACTATATAATGTGTAAACGTGGCATGTGTGTGTGTGTGTGTGTGTGTGTGTGCGCGCGCGCGTACAATCATAATAATACGTACGCCATACAACTATAGGTATAACCGTGCGAAATACTTGCTGAATTTCAAATCATTAACCAAGTTCAAGGCAAAGTTCATGTCTGCCTATAATGGTCGGTCGTTAAAATCTCTCAAGGACAAAATTCTTTAACAACGGTGCGCAGACGATACATAATAATATGCACGAGTGTAATTTAAATTTTATCATAATTTAAAATCAAACCAATCAGGACGACACTATCAATACGTGACTTAAGCACACGTATATTTTACGGGACACGTCGGCCGGTTACGCGTGCACACGATATTGTAAAATTTTTTATAATTTCACGTTATCTTAAAAAAAGAAAAAACCCCGAAAAATGACCTTCGAGAATTTCGACCATAACGCTACTCTGCTGTTATGTGTTTGCCGTAATGAATAATAATGAATGTGGGTGTTACTCTGCCCGTATCATTGTGATTGCGTTTTTTTGTTTTTTTACTTTACTGTATATATACTTGCGTGGGGTTCGGTCATATTATGATAATATTGTATGCACATAGAAAAATATACACAACAAACTTAATGGGATCCATTTTCGCCACACATAACGGTATATTCGGATGACAACGCGTACAATAATGTGCTGCGAATAATGCTGTGCCCAGAAGATAAATTTATGTTCGCTCACGACTCAACGATACCGAGTGTATAACACGCGTGTAAGCCATTTATGTACGTATGGTAAAAAATGTTTCCCGAGCGAACGTGAAGTACGTACAAGAATTGTTGGATCGTCAACAATTATTTTAACACACCCGTTTCAAGATAACACGTACGTTATTAATTTCTTAAATAAATTATAATATAAATACATTAAATTTTATTATATTAACAATTATATAATCCGAATAAAAATATGTCGTGATGAGCAAGTGAAATTTTGAAACGTTCAAAATCGATTCTTTGACACACATAAATGTGGTATGATTGTTTTACTTAAACTAAATAAAAGGTTCATAAAGAAAAAAAAATGTTCTCGAAGAATCGTAAAAAAATAATGATTTTATGTTATGCCACGTAGACACCCGTTATTTTCATTGCCGAAAGCGAATGTGTACTTATATGGGAATCGCTATAAAACATTTGGCTTGTCTTCAAATAAGCAAATAAGTTTTTTTTTTTTTTTTATAGAACGTGATTTTTTATAACATGGAATAAAAATAATCGTTTCCAGCAGTAAATTTTCAGTGCCATTGTCCTGTCTATCGTAGCCATAGACAAAACCGCTAGTGCGCAAGCGACCATGATGGGGACCGCCAAAGGACACTGAATAGCTGCGACCTCCACGGACATATTTAGCGGATAAAGGATTCTGTTATTCAAACATTTTTTTTTTTTTTTCAAACGTAATCGTCTATGTCTAAAATGTAACTGCCGACAGTCGTATAACGTTCGTCCTCGAGACGCGCACACTCGATAATATTTTGAAGGGTTAATTAGATGCGTTTAGCGATTGTTTTTGCCAGCGCCCAAATGTGGATATTTGGCCTTGATAGAATTAAACGTGGGTTATGCATTTATTTTTTATGTATCAGTATGTAGCACTGGCAAAAACCGATTTTTGTTCCGAGCACAGGCGAAGAAATAAAAACCAAATATGGCCGGGGGCCAAATTAACGATGATGGGCGAAAACAAACTGCACTGCTAAAATTGTACGTCTTTAGCGTGGTTCTTACCGAGTACACAATTCATACATAATGGTTCGGAAAGATACATATACACTGATATGCATGCATACGAGAGAAAGAAAAACATTGCAAACGATATAATATAATAATGTCGAAGTCGTCGAAGTCGTCGTCGTCGTCGACATCATCGTCATGATGGCATTGGTCGGTCCGGGTCTAGTCAGGTTTTGTCCGGCACACCTCAATAGACTTCAAGGTAAAACTCGTTTCAGGTTCATTACGAACCAATGCAACAGCGTCGGCTAACGGCCGCAGATACCGGGCGGCGGTACTTATACACATACATACACACACACACACATATATATATATATATATATATATATATATATAGAGAGAGAGAGAGAGAGAGAGCAACGAAGTACCTACGTTTTATAAAAATAATGTACGGTTATGGAGGGGCGGGGAAACAAAAGAAATCCACCGGCTATAACAGTGATTCAGAACGTACGGCGGTTTGTCGGCGTACCTCACCGCCGCACTCACTCCTCCGCGCAGCGCACAGCCACAACGTTTTATTGCGGACCGCGTTTCCTATTCACCTTCACATTGTACACGGCCGCAGGCGGCAGCCGTGTGGTTGTATAATCGATTTTGGCCACGTATAGGTAGGTACGATGAGATTTACACACCGAAATCATATTTCGACGTTAGAAAAAACGGAACCACCGATATAACTTGCGTTCGGAATTCGGATCGTATTCCGTCGGAATAAAAAAAATACATCACGACGGTACGTGGGGGCTATGAATAGGTACTATTTACGTATAGCAATATACATTACTGTTACGTAAACTACCGCTGCTATAGGTGGTACTGTACTATTAATATCGATGGAATAATGAACGCAACACGTTCCCGTTCGTTGAGACTTCGGCGGCGGACGCGTTTTTCGGCACATCGAAAACAGTGATGACACGGAAAAACGTACGAAAAAACGTACGAAATCGTATTCGTTAGAATATTATTAACATTTATGAAGTTCTACGTATTACTATCATTATATAGTTTGCTCCCGAGAAAGCCGTGTATCGTGTTTGCGCTTCGGTACGTTTGATAATTTGGAAAATAAAAATCACAATTAAATGGTATATATTCGTTTAAGAAATAATGAATCGTCTGATTTTTTTGCATGGTATAGCGGAACGGTCTGCCCAGTCACTCTGCAGTGCTGCGATTAATCACCGCTCGGCGCTGCTAGAAGTCGGATGGGTGACCACACGTCTCTAACGGCGTTGTCCATGCCTACACTCATATACTACCCACGTGTTAAACACCCTACAGTACCTATAAACAATTAAAAAACCTACAAGCAAAACCCCCATGGAGGGCTAATGGGCTTAGTTGCCGAGTCCTTAAACAAAAAGATCGAAAAAAAAAGAATCGTTTGAAATGAAAGTTTATACGGATTCCGTGTAATTTCTTCTACTAAATCCGACATAAGTTTTTTTCCAAATTCAAACTCTCGATTTACAATATTAACAAAAGTATTATAAGTAGGCATTATAATTATATTAATTTATTATTGTACTAAAGAAGCGGCGGCGCCAGGATTTAAAAGCGCATTTATTTCGATTTACGTGTACAAGTGCCGGATTATTAAGAAGACAATAACAATTCGTTAAATATGCGCAGACATTTCTTCTTGGTAAATATAAAAGAATCCAGGAGAACCACTGACAATGGAAGCACTGATTTCGGGCACCTGTGCCCTGTACTGTGTTCACCTGTTATGAATAGTAGTCACCCTACGTAGAAAAAAAAGCGAGAGAGAGTGAAGAATTCCGTTGCACCCACCGAACAATATGATAAATAACGTATGTAATATTTCATTTTCCTTTATTTTGAATGTGTGCAATAAAAAGGATCTAGAGGGGAGGACGGTTTTATTGTAATCCATTCATGAGAAAAACATTTTGATGTATTCCGCAGTATAATAAGAACGCGCGGTATGAACATTTATTTATTTCTTGTAATTTATAGAGAGTAACTTGTACCTGGACGTTTAATATTTATTAATCAAATGTCGATATTGCGATTCTTGTACATAGTATGAGAAACGTCGTTGAAATAGCCAGACAACAGCATAGGATGTTACCGGAAATGGAACTTGCCATTATAAATTTTAACAGCATGGATTTTTGACCATGAAAACGGCGATAGAAAAGAACCTCCAAACAAACAAAACCGTAGGTGCGATGTTATGTATTATTTAGCACTATGGAGGGTTGTGCAAAGAAATTTGGCAAACAGTTACGTAAAATGCAATTCCAATATCTATTCATACCTCATACGATTTCTTTAGACTTCTTGCGACTAATGAAGTCGACGGCAGCCGGTTATAATTTTGCCAATTTTATTTTACCAAACATGCGTCATTAATTGAGTTATCTAAACTATAATATAATGATCATCGATTTCGACCTTCATATATACTCCATGATTCATGAAATAATGATTTAAGAGCCTAACAGGTTTAAAGATATTTCACGTACGCACAGTCATCCGTTGGCTACATTGTGAAGTTTGATAACATCGAGTTCGTCATAGATTTAACTATATATTATTATTGTAGAGTTGAGGTTTCTGAACAGCGGTTTCCGTGCGAATACGCGAGACGGAAAAACCACAACAGCAGAGGTGGAAGAAAACAGCGGAACAATGAGAGAAGTAAAAAAAAAAAATAAAAAATCATGGGAAAATCACAACAGCGTGTAGAACGAGCAAAAAATAAAAAAATAACCGAAGAAAAAAAATTGAAAGACATGCACTGCCGTTGTGAAGTCGGCGGTAATTATTACGAGCAAATCGTCGGAACGCATTGTGCCAGTTTGCTGACCAACCGGAGTGTCTTCCAGAACATTGAACCCGCGGTAATAACGAGCCGCGAAGCGAAACGAAATTGACCTTGTTTATTTTTTTATTATTATTATTTATTATCTCTCGCAGTTTTTATTTTTCGCACGCATGTCATGCAGGGCGATCCCTAGAAATTGAAAGCCCGCAAACTCAATGGATTCAGGGCCGTTTGCGAGTACTTAAGAATGATTATAAGCCCGTGATTGCGATGGCGGGGTAACGGGAATGCAAGAGAACCGGTTTTCGTTGACGAGAAACGGAACGTCAAGTGGCCAAGAATAATAATTATTATTCCCGAGGTGACTAATGCGGAAACAAATATTTTATTGTCACATAGATATTTGTTAAATATAATACATATTAAGTATATTATGGATAGTGAAATAATATGTTTTTCTTTAGATTCGTTTGTTTAGGTAATTTTAAATAATTATTGTTGTACACGGTGCTTCAAAGACAATCTCATTTCATTCCACTGAGAAATCCGAAGAAAGTATTTCAGTGTAAAATTGGGATCGAACAGGTTTGCCTGCGTAGAAGGAAATTGTAAGTCATTTTGTTTAACAGTCTATCCTACTTCAATCTCGTTCCAGTACTATAGCGATCTTATGACACAAATGCGCATTACTGATTTATAATTTGATGTCACAGTACTTTCTTTTCTTATTTCCAAAAAAAATGTACACTTGTTGACTGCTGTTGTTGGTTAATCGTTTAAACAAGTATAATTATAATTTTAAAGTATATAGGTACACTTGTATTCGTACATGGAAAAGTAATACAAGAGCTATCGAAGTAAAAATTTACTTTAATGTCAGACCCCTAGAACATTTAAAACTGTAAATGATTACAAAATAATATTTAATATTTTTTGTCTTATGTATAAAATACCGCTTATAAAAAGGAGGGCATAATTAGTTATTTAAATAAATCGCTTAATACATTACTTGTTTAAAAGCTTAATATTCGTATTTCTACTCAAGACATTATTAAGAAAATAATAGAAACCACAATATTTATAAATTATAAATAATAATATGAGCATTTTATCTCCGAAGTGTACATAAACTATAGTTGCGTACTGCGCATATTTATTAAATATAGATTCTATAATATTATGTACCATGGTCATGTATAATACGAGTATAATATTTTAATTAACAGTTACTTCATTTTAATCGAGTAAAACAGAGTTTGATCGATTTTTTATTTATTTAAGAACCAACAAATATCATGACCATCTTAAAATAGAACCACGGGTAAAAATGAGATTGCGTACATTTTCCACAAATTGTATCCCGATAATGTATGATTTAGAAGAAACTTTATTAGACGGCATTTAAAGATTAGGTCAGATAGATCTTATTTTTATCGAACATGTGAGAAGGCTGCAAACCTATGATTTACCAGAACGCTTATCTGAAGACCCGTGTGTATATTACATAAATATAAATTGATTTCAGATCCGAAAGCATACTGCAATACGTTACATGCCTAATAAAGGGTTGTTATCTTACAAATATAACCATTATAAAAATTCCTTAGCATGAAAATTGATTAATAACCTCAATAATAATGTAAATATTATTTGACTAAACAAAGTTGAATAATTCGAGTGATGTTTGTAAGTGATAATTGACATGATTGAGGTATAGTAATTTTTTTTCGAATGGATATCATAAAGAAAAATAACCACATAAATAACTAAAAAAAATAACTACATTTATTTCATTTTAGGACAACGTATATATACATATTTAATAACAATAATTTTTTATTATAACAATAATAAAAAATAATATAATATATATATAAAAAAATAATATAATATAACAATAATTTTTATAACAATAATTTTTAAACACAAAATTATTATGATGGTTGATTCATGAGGAGAGATCGTCCAATCATACCCAAGTATTTTATTAATTTTTCTATTCAATTCGACCGGCATATTATTCAAAGGTATTTGATAAATTAATGAGAAACAGGGAGCTTTTAATGCAACGTAAAAATAATCATAGAGCGAAAATATTACTCTCATGATGAGATACAAGTATTTTGTTTGGATCATTGCATGGAAATGCAAAATACATACTACAAATTGTGCGTAAGCTTTAATTCGAGATATCTAGATAGACTTGTATACATAGATTATAGGTACACTATAAAACAGAGTTAGTTACTTAACTTTAATAACCGCAGAGTAAGTTACCGTTATACTCAAGTTATAGTATTCTATTATAAAAATAATATATATAAATAAAATATAAAAAGTAACGTTACACTAGTTGATGACAAAATTGTAACTATAGTACCTAAAGGTAAAGTTACTGATTTATTAACAAACAATTTATTAACTTATTGTTACAAATTCCGAAAATTTTATGAAATCAATATATGAGTGGATTATTACGTGATACGAGTATATTATTTATAATAGAAGTGGCCAAAAATCTTTTAGGAAATGATTGACTAAGAATATATTTTTCTTTAGAACATCGACTTAAAATAGATTTAACAACTACGACTGTGTATTTATCAAGATATTTATTATTATATATAAATATGTAATGCCTAAATAATATCACACAAACGTATAGATACACTTATTAAAATAAAAAATTAAAATATTAAGTAATTTCAAAAATAAGTGTTTTGTTATATAAGCTCTAGTTGGTGAATTTAGAAAAAAAATGGTTGTATCAAATAAAAAACGTATAAAAATGATGGTTAACATTATATACTGAAAATCAACCGTAATCGTTAATTTTGTTTGCGATCGACCTTTTGGTCAAGGCTGGTACAGGACATTGCTGTTATGTTGGCCCAAAAATGAATTGCCGTATTAAAATTTCCGAGTGATCTTGTTAAAATATAGTATACGGGAAGTACCGGGCGTTTAAGTTTCCTTGGGCGACGGCCGGTCCTGCACCAGCCGCGAGTCAATTTATTATTAATGGCTACGGTAGTTAATACTTGGGTGCCGCAAGCAACCGCCGCATCTAAGTCTGATCGATTGCTATATGGTTCCTAGAGCGTGCGAGCTTGGACACGAACATCGTGTACATATTATAATATTCTAATATATAGATAAAAATATAGGTAAATCGTAAATATATTAATATAGTGTATTAGTTGGATCCGTAAGAGCAAATTGTTAATAGTTTAAAATAAAAATAAAATAATCTATCAATCTACACAACCAAAATTAAATAGGAAGTAGGCATACCGAAAAGATGCTCTTCATTCCTGTGTATTATGTAGCAGAGATCGCGAAACATTTTTAGGTAAAGATCGACTTTTTCGCATGACGACAACTATATTATATGATAAAGTTTGAATCGTTCGTATTAAAATAAGAAACGTATGCACGTTTACTTGAATAATGTAGTAGAAACGGTTGGCCAGTGGACATATTAGGGCGATCGGCAGTCCGAATAAATTGAAAAAATGACAATAACTCTAAGAAATCACACCGAGTAGGTACGGACTTGAAAGTATACATAAATATGTACCGGATAGTCCGGCGATGGACCGTTTGACCACCGCGGCTGCTGTACTCGTTTACCGCGAGCACCCGGCAGTCACCGCGATGCGTTTATTAACATATAAAAATAGTCGTCGTCGCCGTTGTTGTTCAAGTGTCTACAGATAACTGAAATATTATGCTTACCGTGAGGCGTCCTCGGCACCGGCGGCGTGGAAGACGTATCGCATATGTGCAATGGGCTTTTCAGCGGTTCATCGTTATTGCCCGTTATGATGTTATTTATAGGTTTGCGTCCATGCGACCCTGTCAACTCCAAGGTCTGCTGCCACAACACTTGCCGGATATTGTAGGTCTTCGGCATTTCGGTCGGTGCGGCGGGGACGAGCACAGGCGTGAAAAAACGTGCGGGGAAAAACCGGAGGAAAATACTGGACCGAAACGCGGTGGCGCGCGGTGAAAATCGAACGCGACGACGACGACAAAGCTACGAAAATATCAGCCGCGCCAGTACGGAGCGTACAAAGTAGGACGGCGACACGTCCAACGCGTTGACGATAAAGTCATAATACAATCATGTACAACGGATAAGATTAAAATATAAAACTGATGCGGTAAAGACACGATCGGCGAGAGTAGTGCGCACGGGGGCGAAAACCAATGTACCGCACGGAGAATAAAATACGTAAAAAAAAAAAAAAATATATATAATATATTTTAAAAAGTAGGTTCGCGGTGTGTAATCACTCCGATGGCGACGTCGGCGGTAGCGGCGGCGGCGGCGGTAGCGGCAACACGTCGAACACTGGAGGGCCAAAGAACAACAAACGACGGTAGAGCGAGAACTGGCTTCGCCCGTTCGCCGCTTCGGTCGTGAAGCGGTTGCTCGGAAGGTCCTCTCTCTCGTCGTGGTCCTCCGCCAGTCGGCGACGGTCGGGTTCGCGTACAATAGCGGCGGCGGCGGCGGCGTACGAACGGGGCGGAGCGACCCCGGGGTTGGTGGTGGGAGAGCGTGCCGCGGTGGCTAGTCGTCGAGTGTGCGTGTATGTGTGCGGGAGCGTTTGCGTGCTCCAGTGTGCGTGCCAGACCGGCCACTGCCAAGATCACGGTTTCTGCGGTGGCGTTACGGTCGGCGGCGGCGGCGATGGGAAAAGAAGAAACCGAATAGAGGAAAACGAAAGAAAAGAAAAAAAAAATAGTAATAATAATGACGGGGCGGAGGAAGGGGAAACCTGTCGTCGTGATGTAACCGGTTGCGCGCATGCGTGAGGTACGGGCCGCGAACCCGTTCGACAACACGACGTACCGTACACACACACGCGCACACCAACGCGCACACACGTATAAATACACGCTCGCAACAGGTATACGTGTGTGTGTGTGTGTGTGTGTATGTATAATAATAATAATATAATATTATCGTTGTCCTGTTATACCCTCCTCTCGTCCCCGACCAACGCCAACGCCGCGGTAACCCCCCACCAGAAGTCCGGTTGCCCCCTTCCAGCGGTGGCGGACCGCGACGACGACCCGCTATGTATCTACTGCTGCGGTCCGAGCCGCCGCCGCCGCCGTCTACCACCTATATATTATATTTTTATAACCGTTGCCGATATAATAATAATAATAATAATAATAATACGCGTTTCGTATACGAATATAATATGTGCGGCGGACGCACAAGCTCGCGCGCAATATAAATCGTACGCTAGCGCGAGGTATGGTCTACGCCGGTATCTCCGGTCTCCGAACCGAATCCGACCGGTTATCCGTACTTATACCGTGCGCATATAGAGGTACCACCAGTGTCTGTGTACGCGCGCGGATAATGTATACGATTTTATTCGCTCCGATCCGCCGCTGCCGCCGCCGCAGAGTCAATGTCACAACGATACAAGTTTTACTTTTCACCGTTTGCGTTGGTTTTATTTTCTCTCTTTCTCTCGTATTCTTATTCTTCTATTGTTCACATTCTCCGGTCCATTATTCGGACCTTTGCCTTGCTCCGTTGCGATCCTCTTTGTTGTTGGGTCGGCAACACAATTTTTTTCCATTCGAGTCCCGAAGATTAAAATAATAATAAATATTCTAACATTCTAACCAACCCAAATGCCGCGGTTTACAGATTTTACATTGTGTCTTGTATGAGCAGGTGCAGGTCGTCATTACAGTAGTATATTGTTGTAGCGGACCCGACCGTTGTGAACTGTAAAATCAAACGCCTTCCGCGTCATAATATTATTATTGTCATTACTGCGTATATACGTACAGTGGCATAGGTAAATTGCAATTATCGCCATTGTTGTTCAACTGCGATGAGGAATTTCACGAGTACGATTGGACACATGGTATTATGAGATTTTAATCGTGGAAACATATTGTGTTTTTCCCCAGTTACTTAATAATGCCATTTTAAATTCTGAGAATACGAAAAAACAATTCATAAATCATGGATATACTAAATGGGCATGCGTGGAAATCGCCGATCCCCTGCATGGATAAAATGTCACTTTAAAAGACCCTTGACGTAATTTGTTGACAATCGTCCTTGTAATTTACAACACAAAGATGCAAGATGATAACGGACTAAACAAAAACACAGAAAGGGATAAAAAAAAACTGTCCACGTGTACATTATATAATACGGTAAAATAGCGTATGGTATGTCGGGGCTATATCTTTATAGGCTATAAACGATGTACCTACTCTCAGGTATATGGACACAAAAATAAAATTTAAAAAAGTTAACTCATCATTTAATGTACTTTCCGCGCACCTAAGACCCATTTGATAAATATTTCACTGTTGATAAAATACTTTGTCCGACCAAATTGCACGAACTCGGTATGCGCGCGTATTTGAACCAATTCACACTATCTTATACTCGCGGCGATGCAATGTATAAATAGATGGATATCATTATTTTACAGGTGGGGTCGGCGATCCATGGGGGCGAAAAGGGGGCGAGCCACCTCTAAATACGAGTATGATTGTTTTGTTTGAAGTGTTATTGTTCTGTACATATACTTATTATTATTACCTTATTCACTTTATGAAACTAACAGGTACATACCCATAAGGAACTTCTAATGTGCCCTGCCCATAAAATATTTCTGGATTCACGCCTGCTGCAGTTATTCCTATGTGTGGTGTCTCGAACTATGCGCGTTATTTTAGTAAGACTAAATTGGTAAATATAATCAATGTGAAAATATTTTTTCTAAAAAATAAGATCTACACAGCGTCAAATATTCTACAGAAAGGCACGAAGAGGATGACAAAACTTAAACAGTTATAATGCGTGTTGGGAAAAAAATGAATTAATCCACTTTTAGACTTTAGTATTACTTATTTAAAATATGCAGCTAGACAATCGGTACATGTAGGCTAATTGTAGTCATTCGTTAAGAAAAAAAAAACCAAACTGTGTGAAATAATGAGTGGTCATTTATTGCGCGCTTACGCATATTATTGTCGAAACTAAAATATGTTTTTTTTTTTATACGGTTCGAACCCGTAAAAGTTTATTGGCCGACGTATAATGTACGGAAAATATACTATTTACAAGATAGTATTTAGAGTATATATTTGTAGTTTAAAAAAATGATGATATAATCCACAAGGTTATTAAAGTTATTAAGTTATAAAAATAATTTGCTAGCATAAAAATTTAAAGAATATACAGTTCAAATAATAGCTTCAGAATAGTAAAATGTTAAAAATACAAGTAAAAAAAAATGTAATATAATTTCATAATAATAGTACAGTAAGAGGATTTCTTGCAATACTTATAAAGTGACGAAGGTATAGTTCTAAATTGAATTTAAATTTAATCATTTTAAATAAAATTTCAATGTAGGTAATGTACTAATTTTCCAAAACTAATTTCTTTATTTTATAACTATATTGTTTGACAAAATTGAAGTACCTACCGACAAAAATGTATAATGCTTATTTTGATTTCAGTATAATCTATTTTTTCAAGTGTTAAAATCGGAATTTTCACAAAATTGTTTTTTTTAATGGACATTTTTAAATGGTTCCACAAATACTGCGAATAATACAGTCTCACATAATAATATATATTATACGAGTATTTGCACTATATAATTGGTTCCGAAATGTAGGTACTTACTGCTAAAAGGTTTGAAAATTTTAAGTTGATCTAAGTACAAAAGTTATTACACACTGTACATTCGAAGTTTAATTATAATATGTTACCTATATCGATACTCAACATACACATTACACCGACCTTCGGTCAGAATCATTTGACGAATGCGGCGATTTATCACTGTTTACAAATTTACTATAGAGAAAAAAAACTTACATTCAGTATAACCTGCGGTATATTAGTCGCCAAACATAAACCTAATCTATCGGCGGTTTTTAAGAACACTTTGCTTAAAATAAACTGTTAAACTCTGCCACTGCAGGTGTGTGTGGACTGCGAACATAAGAAAATAAATTTATCTTAGGTGTTTAGGACCGACTAAAATATACGGTGCAAACCAGACCTACGGAGGCTCGTGGTTTTGTAGCAGTCCTTCGTCAATACAGCCCATATTATTTTTAATTATCGCTTAATTTGAATGCATTAGTTGAGCGCTTTGAAACCGATATACATTATTTTTCAATAAATAACCTCGTGGTGTGTAATGTAGAATGTAGATGTTATTATGTTTTATGTATACGGTATAAATAAGAATTTAATGTGTCTCGCCAACACTGTTGCGTCGAGCCTAAATAATGTCCAAGTCAGCCCTGACATTATCTGTCTAATAGGTATGTTTAAAAAGAAAAAAATATTCACAATAAAAGTTGTATTAATCAAGTCGTATGCCTATAGTTAATAAAAAATTATTTTATTTGCGGTAAAATAAACCGTAGGTACTAGTGTATGTTCCTGCCACTTAATATTCTTATTTTGATTACCATTCTAACTGTATGGGTTTGTACATGTTTTGTCTTGTATTTTTAACTGTTAACTTATTTCAACTTTTCAATTAAATTATAATAGTAAAATATTGTTTTTTCGACAGTGTGTATTTCATTATGTAACCTAATGATCGATAATCAATTTACATTAATTCTTAAAAATGAATACTGTACATTTACTTTAAAACCATTATGCACTTTGCGTTTTGCGCGAGGTACGTTAAGCGAATATTAATTGGCAAAATCAAACAATCCGTATGCAAGCGAGAGAACTGGTGTATTATTTCTGTAAAATTATTTTTATAATATTCCTACACCGCTTTCGTATCAACAAATGTGTCTGCCCATTGGTTTTGCCCGAGTAAAGTATACGGTATTGTCTAAGTAGTATAGTTGTAATAAAGGCCGCGACGAGAACAAGTAATAATTTAGGTATAGGTGTAAAAGTGATAACAATTATAGTGCACGGTAATAAAATAAATATCGATAGTACATTAGCACGTTTTCGTTACTATATATATTATATAGTTGGGCCGGTTACTGGGGACAAATTAGCGAGCGGTATAATACAATATAATATTATACAGATAAAAATGTGATCGAAATACGATTCGAAATTTAACAGCTCGCGCCGCAGGGCAACATTAAACGGAGCGTCGACGAGGTTCGCAAAGTTTTCGTGAGCCAGAGTGGAAAGCGGAGATATTAAAATATAACAGGTGGCGAATATTTCTGTTGTATGTTCTAACGACATTGATCGTGCAATGGAACTTATTACGCGTTGACAAAAAGCAAAATAAAGCGTTTTAACCAAGACCCACGTGGGTTCTCGATGTTTTTCCCATTTTTTGCTTTTACTGGTAACATAATATTCCACGTAATAACACGCGGCGGCATGGTGTATGAGTACCAGATAAAATGCATGTGTCTACCTTTTTTAAATCGTTTTATGCATTTTTAAAATTTATATTATATTATCAGTCGATGTAACTATAATATTATTTTTAGTTTTATTAAAATATCGATCGTTAGACTTGTTCCAGTCTTATACTATTAATAATATGTTAATAATTATATCTACCTATGTTATCTACAACTGCAAGAAAGTTAAAAAATTAATCCAGATGAAAAGTATGTGAATAACCATTGATCATAAGTACTATACGTATTATTGTTCTTATTGTGCTCGTCTTGTAGGTATATTTACTTTAATGATTTTTTCCGCGAAATAATCGATATTGAATTTTCGTAACTGTTTCCCAAAGTACAAGCATAAACTAGTATCATGAGAAAATATTTTTATTTATTTTTATGCGCAGTAAACAAAAGTACAAACATGTTTATTTTTTACAGTTTTAAAGCTTAAAACTTTGTACGGATTGGATTTAATTGCTACACTATAAAACGAAATCTGAACACAAAGTTATAATATTGTATCATAAATAAATAAAACATACCTATACACGTATACAATTATTATACATTTTAAATGGTAGAAAATAGTTGGTGAATGTTACTCTATACGACGCCGTAGATGAGATGGTAATAAAAAAATTCTTGAAAAAAAAAAAAAAAATGAGAAAAAAGTAGCGTAGCTGTTATTTTATTATTTATATTGTTTATATGTACCCAACAGGGTCATAATTATATATATTTTACTATAGATCAGATCATCGTAAGTGCTATTATATTTCATACGATTAAATATAGGTGTAATTGAGGTAATTTTTTTACAGGTATCATTATCGTGTTTATTGTTTATTATAGGTTAACAACAAAATATAAAAAAAAAAAAAATTAATAGACCACATTATATTGTTGTGACGATTTTTCGTTTACCAACAGTACTTTATAAAACACATTATCGAAAGAATAATTATTATTTCCTTTACACATTTGATCGGATTCATAATGTATTACCCACGCTCGGGGCATAATATTTTTCCATTGTCCGTACACAGTATTATACTCGTACATCATAACCGTTGTACACATAATGTCCATTTGGAGCATTTGGAGCCCGTTGAGCATATTACATTACGTATCGATTGGTAGAGCATTCCACGAAATGTTTTCGGTTCCATTTTACCTGTACAACACTTAATATTAATATCTGTAGCGAGTATAATATGACGCGCATTAGTACATTATTACATTTGTTTTGTTGTATGCTATAATGATTTTTGAAAATCGATTTGTACCTCGAAAAACATCACACAACTGTATGAAGGTGAGCGTGTAAGATTAGAAAAAAAAAATGTAAAAACCAATATTCCATTCGTGCACTGCAGTTTTTTATTTTGTTTTACAACAATAATCCGCAGCGTACGTACAACCGTTGGTATACAAACATGCAATCACGTACCATACGAGTATAGGAGCTGTTACAAAACTGATCCTGTTGCACATGATCGATTACCGAAATGCGATAATTTTGCATGTGTAAAAATATTCGTTTAGAACGCGTGCTTGCGTTCAAGTCATCGAGATGATAATGTTGTACGTCTAGTACACGCGCGTACATACTTTTGTCTATCGAGAATTCCAAGCCCACGTGGACGTAATCAATATAATATATCGTTTGTGTACATTACGTATACATAATAATACGTGCACCGGCCACCAAGAACAATGTACAACGACAATGAGTGTGTAAGGTAAACGCGCGCGCACACACACACATTGTTATTATATTATATAGGTTTATGTGCGCGTGTTGGATCGAAAGAAGACAATGGACAGTCGGTGTGGGGTTTTTCGTCGACGATAAGTAGAAATATTTAAAAAACCAATGGTCGTTTACTGTATCGTTGGAAGGACGCGTGGGTAAGCTGCAGTCGTCGTCGGGCCCGTGCGCAATAGGGGGGGGGGGGGGTTCAACCCCCCCCATGGTCGAAAAAATCGTGTTTTTCATTATTCATCCATCACCTATATGTAATATTTTCTAATCTTATTTGTAATAAATAATAATGCATAGCATAATAGTACAATACTATAATAATTTAATATAGTGTTGTCTTCACGTTTGCTGTTTATCGACTTTCATCATAGTTGCCGTTATCGATAAAATATAATGACAATAAAATTTGTATTTTATAGTATTGTCAAAAAACATTTTTAATATAGATACTTACAAAATTAATAATAAATATAAATATGTTATAATACTATTTGCTAATTATTGATGTATCTGTGTTATACATTTTTTTTTCAAAACACCCCCCCCATTCTGAAATCCTGCGCACGGGCCTGGCTCGTCGTGTAGGCCACACGTTGTATTTCATCCGCGAAAAGCCGAAAAATAACGCTCCGTACACAGAAGAAAACGTTTTAATTAGGCGCCGCGTACGCGCGTATACCTTGAGCTGTCTTCGTACGCTACTAGGTGCACAGCCACAGGTTCCACCACGAACGCGCATACGAATGTTTCGTTCTCCTTTAGACTGTGCAATTACGAATTTTCTCCGTCGTTTTAATTAGACAAACGGTCAAATACCGAGTCTCTCTCACACGTCCCCACGTACGCTCAAGTGTGCTCGTGTACAATACACACGCACACGCACACGCACACACGAGCGGGCGTATCTGCAGCGATCTCGAGTGCAGTATAATAGTATACTTAGTAGGCAGGTACTTGTTTTCGGATGTTTTATAACGGGCAGTGCTTTTGGAGATCATTAGACCGAACCGCAAGGTTTTAATTTGCGTTTTTAATGTTTTGAATATTTGTATACGTTGTGTGTTGCGCGTGTGCGTTCGTACACGCACGTCGAAATTACGGGCAATTAAATTTCGTGCAGGTCATTATCCTTTACACGGTTTCGCTAATGCTATAAATTCATACAGTAGATAAACGATATAGTTTATAGTAATAATTCATATTGTATTATTATTATTACTATTATCTTGTGGTGCGGAGGTGATGAATATTATAACGTACATAATAATATACGCCGTACACCTGTATACGTGCTGTATTCAAATTCGCGTTAGTCTGCTGGGCGCACACGAATCACATCTGCGCACAATCCCTACAGGAGGTACCTGCTGTACACTTTCGTCCGAAAGACATAATATCTATCATAATGACACCGCGAATCGACATAAACTAATTGTAACGTTCTTAGAAATAAATGTGCCCCCGTTGTGTGCGCATAAATAATATGTAAATATGTACCAATCATGTTTTCGTAAATGAAGTCTCTTACACGAGAATTATACGGCGACCAGTTAATATTTATTTGTGGACGAGCCCGCGAATTCCAGGAACCTGTTCGTTCTGATACTAATGATGATAATTTGCATTAATGTGTAACAAACGAAAAGAAACAAAAAAAACGTAAAATTAAGAAGAAAAAAAAATGTAACGTTCAACTAATTTACGTTTTTCCCATCCGTAGCCTAATATCTAACTATTTAGCATGTAGTCGGAAATAGTTTTTCGGCTTAGTAACCTGTGACTCGTTTCAGTCGCTAAATTGACGTACGAAACTGCGCAATTCCACGGTCGCTACACGTAGTATACTGGTCCATAGCCTAGTTAATACTACCCAGTTAACACAAATAACATAACTATTATGGTGCGATTGTTCAGTGTATGTAACTCGTTCACATTCAAAAATCGCTATGAATCGTTTGACTTTATCGTAAAAACCTGCCATCCACGTATATTATGTATGTATCGTTGAATTGTTGCTCGTTAGTATTATCATATAATTATATGTGGGTCCATACGACGCGTCGAAAATTTAAAATTTTATTTGATGAAAACTTTTAAAAAAATGATATATGTATTTTCAATATATTTTAAATTCTATATTTGACCCAAAAATGGTTTAATGATTTTGAAACTCCAGTCAAGTCTATGTAAGAGTATTTTTAATATTTCATAAAAATTAAGAGTTATTAGCACCATTATTTTTGTATTAGCAGATAAATATCGAAATCAAATTTCACGAAAATCTCGTCTACAGAAAATCTTACCGTACTTTGATCGGTTAGAATTTATAACGGCGGATACAAGCGGACGATTTTATGATAGTCTATAATTGAGACATGTCTTATATTTAAGCCCGTAAATAAAATAATACCCGACAAGAACATACTTGTAATCAAAAACATTATTATCTAATAATTTTAAGTTAAAATGAACACCCAAATTAAGCTTCGTATACATCGTTTTTAAACGTGCATAATGTAAGGAAAAAATAATAATTTACGTTTTAAAATAGAGTACATACCTCCTCTTTCCATTTTAAAACAATGTTTTGGTTCCAAGTTCAAACAAGTTCATACAACGTTCACGAGAATAAATAATAAAAACGAAATTTTGAGGACAAAATAAATGCGATTTGGATAATGTGTGGATTTCGACTGGTAATATGATATGTGTCAAGCTTGTGGGATATTCAAACGACTATCTTTAAACAAACCGGTTAGGTAGCTTAAAGAATAATAGTATTGATAAGCTTTTTGAATTACTTTTTGATAATGACTTTTAAGCAATTATGTTATATAAATACTCCTATGTGCGACGCATCGTCTGCATAATAGTATACCAGCATTTTTTCCAAGCGTTTGTTTCGGCTTCTTATAACTCGCGACACCCCGATTATCGTTACACGTTACACTGCAGTTACACTAATGTTGTGGGTGTACATTTTTTGTATAATAATAAGTCATAATATCACATGCATTCGACGGTATTCTACAATAATGTATATGCTTAGATATTATAGTACAAATTGTATAGTTATTTTTATGATCCAACAATTGGTTGTGATACGATACGTTGTTTCAATTCATTTTACTTCGACGCATTCGTAACAATCACATTTTTAGCCGAGTGATAAAAGAGTAAAATATTATATTATACACTATTTTTGCCTTAGATAAATTATAATATGTTGCTCGAAAATCGATTATCAATCGCGTTTTACAGTGATCCCCGAAAACTGTTCGTTTATTTATACACGATATATTCGTCGAGCCGGACGAGCGGTAAATATCTATCATAACTCACTCGGCTCTGATGGGGACGTCACTTTTTTTTACTATTAACTATATTATATACGTCGATTCACTGTTTTGTATTCAGCAGCTTACGCTATACGCACATCCGTTTTCGTTTCGATACGAGTATTTCGTGTACCTGTGTCGATGAGACTGTTCCGCGGCGTAGATCAGTTAACGATTTGGGCGAATCGCGCGATACCGTACAATTCGTTTATAACGAATAACACATAACATGCATATAAGGGCATCACAGTGTTTCGACGGTAATATATATATATGCGTGTACGTTCTAGGATCGGGCGTGCGCATGGCGTAACATCCATTGTTATGATATTATCAGCGCGCGCGCGCGCGTACCTTTACGTGTACAAAGCATCTGCGATTAGTTTAAAGGAGCACACAACACAAAAAATAAGTTTTTTTTATTTGAAAGAATGTTCAATTCTAAGGATAATGGTATAGGTTTTACGTTTCTACTCGCATTATTCAATAAGTTATGAGCAATTGAAAAAAGACGTGTGACGTCACTGGGCCGGAGTCATCGTAATTGCCTATCTTATACGTGTAAAAGTTCCTCGCTTCACACAACGATTTATCAACCTAAACATTTTATTTTTGCAATTTAATTTACATGTAAATATATGGTTTTGTGTGTTTAAAACGATGCAAGTATCAGAATTGCAATACGATGTTTAGTTTTTTAAATATTAAAAATCTTAAAAGAGACATTTTGGTTAAACCGCACGTCATGGCGAGCGGCGCGTGGCGTTCGAACAACGGGTCCGCCGCGCGCTGCTCGCCATGACGTGCCGTTTAACCAAAATGTCTGTTTTAAGATTTTTAATACTTAAAAAACTAAACGTCATATTGAAATTCTGATTCTTGCATCGTCTTAAAAACATAAAACCACACATTTATAGGTCAATTAAATTTAAAAAAAAAAATTTTAGGTTGATAAATCGTTGTGTAAAGCAAGGAACTTTTACACGTATAAGATAGGCAATTACGATGACTCCGGCCCAGTGACGTCACGCGGCTATTCTACATCTCTTAATATCTCTTAAAGTAATATTTTTTTTTACATCGTATCTTCACAAAATCATTTCATATAACCATAGCTACAATAATTTAACATTTAAAAAAAATTTAAAGAATTTTTTTATTTGTGTTGTGTGCTCCTTTAATATAACGTCGAGTTACGGTATCTAAAAAGCATCGCGTACCAATAACGCGGACGTTTTTATGCCCCGGCGTACAATGATATGCGGTCTGAAATCGGCTCGCGTATATATGTGTACACACGGGTCACGGGGTCATTGCGGGTGGCTGCGGAAAATTCGCAGAGCCTGGAAATCGTCTCTTGTAATATCATTTCACTTCCGTCGGTCACGGACGACGAACCGCGGCGAAGATTAAAATAATGGCGCGCATTATTTTCCCGCGCCGCCGCCGCCGCCGCCGCGAACGCCTGCATAATAATAATTATATTAAAATATATAGTACGTGCGTCGGCCGCGAAACAATCGAACGGTTTCCTCGGACGCGGCACGCTCGTTATCCCGAGGCACAAAATATCTGGGAAACGTAAGACGCGCGGCGAATAATGATAATAATAACAATAACAGGTATATAAAAATAGGTGTAAACGTGACACTTTATAATTCTTAGTTACCGCTGCGGGGTCGTCCCGGTGACAGTTTTCCCGTGAGACATATAATTATAATAATAGATCATAGAGAGAACACGCGATATCCGGACGAGGAAACGGCCGTTACAATGGCGGCGCACAAATCGCCGTTGCCGAAAGTACCCGGCCTATACCAGTCGTACAGGGTAAGTTTTTGTCGAGGGTAATTTTTTTTTTTTCCCCATCCCCGTTTTTCGCCCGCGCGCCGCGGCGTTGGACCGATTTTCCCGGAAACCTACCGCGGCGGACCCGGGTGTCTATTATAATAAACTGTACGTCGTGCTGTTTATAGGTACGTGCTCCCGCGCACACAGCAGCCGTACCTATTATTATGTGTGCGGTTGTGTCGCGAGGGTTTGACGTTTTTCTCGGTTGAACTGTAGCGACGATTTTTCGGAAACGCGTTACCCACCCGTCGATACCGTACAGGTATCTATACCGCAGGTTCCACGGTCTACGCTGTCTTCATAATAGTTGAGACGCGACGCTATTGTAGTGCATTCCTATGAGGACCGTTTACTTACTTCCCCCCTCCCCACCCCTCGACAATCGCGTACGCACCCGCAGTGATCGGCGTCGAGACATTTTCCCGCGGTCATTTCCTCGCGCGACTACGTTTTCCCGACCACGGTTTCCCGTCAATTGTGAACCATTAGATTCAACAATTTATACACGTTAAAAAATTCCGACGAATAAAAAATAATTATAATCTATGCTATTATCATAATTGTTCGAAATAATGACGCGGTCCCACTTGTATATTGTCGTGATATAAGGTACAGTATAAATAGTATAATATGGCAACCGCGATCGTTCAATCGTTGATCGAAATCGACAACACTTCAAAGCAAAATAACAACCGGAATTGATTGTGAACCATTTGGGTTGTGGACAAAACCTAAAAAGGATAATAAAATACGAATCGCGGACACAAATATAAAATACCATAGTTGCGAACGAAGTTCCAATCATTACTTTTGGTAACACGATTGCGAACGCGGGTTCCGATTCTATGATTATGTATTAATTACAGTTTTTTTTAAAAAATAACGAATATAATTTTTTCAGAAAAATTTTTCCGCAACTATAGTATGTTATATCAGTATTGGAAATTCTTATGTTACCTATTTAGGTCTCATCCGCAACTCGCATGGTTTTTTTTTAACTTTATGTTGATAGCCATGGATGTAGTCCTAAAATTATTTGTGAGTATGCTTAATATGAGGCAGCTTTAGGGGGGCTTTTGTCATCAACCCCTACCCCCCTCCATCACCGTTCTATTATATAAATTAATAATTATAAATTTTATTAACTTCAACAGTGTAATAATTAATACTATTATAAAATGTATTTATTTACCAAATACATAATAACATAATACATAATATTAAAAACTTATAAATTAAGGTTATAGAATATTCCATACATTTTGTTTTAAACTTTCTTTTTCTTTTCTATTTATTTTTCTGGATCTATTGACATCAGCCGTTCTGTGGTGTAAAATCCAACTTTTGACATAGTCTTCAGGGTTCCATACACTCAATGGTGGACCATTAATGTTAATCATCATCAAATTTGAAATATTGTGAATTGTCAATCTTGAGCGTATGTCAGTGCAAATAATATTCATTAAGCTAAATCCACGTTCACATGCTGCTGTAGAACATGGGATCGTTTTTATCAAATTATTTATTTCATTTAGTTCTTCAATTTCATTGGTTTCTTCGTCGATTAATATTCTTAATCCTCTTAATGTTTTTTCTTGATTTAAAAGAAATCTATTACAAGTTGGACATAATAATATTATGTTATAGAATAAAATGATTACTGCCTACTGACATAAGACAATTTTTGTGAAGTGACCAAGTGGCTAATTCTGGGTATACGCACGTTTTTCAGAGCATACTTGCGGTCTCTAGTTTTTTTCTTGAGTATGCTCTCTTTTTAAAATTTGGAAAGTGGGTATGCGGCGCATACCTGCGCATACCCTCCACTACATCCCTGTTGATAACCTAAACCGTGTCCGCAATTGTTATGTTATCATATCAGTCAGAAAAATTTGTCCGCTTCTAGTATGCAACCATAATAATATTACCTACCGCAATTGACTTTTTGGTATTGTTGACATTATGTTCGATGCGTTATTTCACCCTATAACGTAATACATTATTATAATAATTACGAATACACGTGAGTGTCTATATATCTTCACTATACCCCGGTAAACTCGACCGGATCCGTTTTGAATAAAATTAAATAATTCTTATAAACACGGAAAGAACTATATGTCGGAGAGAGGTTCTCGTAGCATTGATCGCCTTAAATCATTTGAAATCAAATATAATATAGTATTATATTATCCTGGATGGTAGAAATATGAAATATCGGCGGGCAAACGTCGTATATTATAATCGCAGTAATCATTGGGTTTAATGAGACAATTTTATTTCCGCGCGTAAATATTGTTGGGCTGCGTTGAGGAAAATCACGGATTTCCGGAATAAGATTCCCAAAAGCGGTTTATCAATCGGTCGAGTACGGGTATATCCAGTATATCTAGATGACGAAGTAATGCCATTGTTTAACGGTAGGAAAATTTGTTTCTCTTTCTTCTTCTCAGACATTAAAAATCACGACGCGTCGCATTTTCGGGCTCGAAGGTGTAAAGTATTTATTTTTTTTTTTTACAACCATCGCAAAAAGTATTCGTGAATCGTTAACCGTGGTGCGTTCCGAAGCGACGAAAGAAATACAATGTAATAATAATAATAATAATAATGATAATAATGATGGTAATAATGATGATTTTCAACAGTGTTTGACACTTTATTTTCCCGAATTATATGATTCGACATTTTGCAGAGCGGCCGCGTCTTGGCACCGGATTCGGACCGGGCGAGACAACAGCGCGCGTAGCGTACACACATCATTGTGATACGTACACAGTGTAATAATATAATACGCATTATTATTTCCCACGTCGAAAACCGTCCATCATCCGCGCGCAGTCCGCCGAGCACAATAGACAAATGGCGTTATAAATAGGCACACGGAGCTATATTTACGTATACGTTCGCGATTAACCGTCGAACAAATCAATTTTCCAACTATTCACTGGGGGGGAGGAGGGGGGGGGATAAGAAAATTCGCGGATGAGCACGGATGAGGTACGTGATTTTCTCACTCGTACGCACCTGTTATTATATATTGTATGCGGTTTGCGTATGATTTTATATTTATGCGCGACGGTACGTAACGCGAATTTTCACGGGGCTCCGTTGTTTGCCAGTCATTTCGGTTCACTACCGTAAATACTATACGTACGTATATACGTATATCGCGCCAACAGAACGCGCTCGGCAGGCCGCAGAGAGTAACGACCGAAGGTCACAGACCATAACAGTGTAATATACAATACGTCGGTGTTAAAAAAAAAAAAAAAAATGTGTATATATACATATAATGCGCAAGTGCGAATTTCGTCTGAAAAAAAGTCTTTGTCACCGTTTCGGTGTTTCCGCTTCCGGTCCGAGGACTATGCCTATAGTCGGTGCCTACATTTTTTATGCGCTCGCACCGCGCTGCACGTAACTAACCACCTGTTCGCAGGCGGACCCGCGAAACCGCCGCCGCCGCCGCCGCCGCCGCGAAACCGTTTTAAGAGCACCGCGGTGTAATCGCCTACGTACCGAGTATGATTTACCGTTCTCTGAAACGTGAGAGTAACGCGTGCGTTTCGTAGTTTTCGAGTAGATTTAACTATTCCGTTCTTTTTTGCATCAAAATACTGCACTCGTATGTAATAGCTATCTATCAACAATATATTACGTTTCGACCGTGTAGACTGCGCCGAGAATACGACGTTGGCCGATTATCGATCGTTTTATAAACGGTATATTATACACGCAGACTTTTTTTCTCTTTTTCCTCCGCCGATGTCCTTACACGGTACTTTACGCAGTGACATTCGTAAAAAAACGGAACGCGTCTGAACAATGATTTTGTGTTTTTGTTCCCCCCCCCCCGGCAGTCATCACTCCGAATTCGGTACCGCTGCGCAAATATTAATAGAAAACCGAAACGAAATAACTTAAAACCAATTATTCGTTTTAAAAGAGACTCGTCCGGTTGGCGATGATTCCAGTGTGTGCTACACGAGTGAACGCAACGCGCAGTCGCACTGTAGAAACGAATCCGAACGGAGCTTTTAATACCTAAACGGATTATTTAAGGGGAAAACCATTGGATATATTATAATAAATTCCATTTATGATTATCCTTCTCGCGGTGTAATGGCGCGTTTTTTTTTATGCTCTTAACATATACTAACTACTGCTAATTTTTTCAGTAGGATTACATGGAACTTTTGGGATTATAATTTTTTTTTTTTATTACGATTTTTATATATACGCTTATTCTGATTAGTACCTACTGTAGTGTTTAAATTAAATTAAATACGTGATTAAATATGTATGTTATGTGATATTGTAATTCAATTATAAGTAAAATAATCGCATAATATAATGTCACTATTCAATTTTGGTCCCCTATTATATTACATGCGCATCCGAAACACAAATAAAACTTTGTGTACATCGTCGTTTGAATGCGATTACGTATCATTGATTTATTATTGGAATTTTTAAGTTTGGGTCCCGCGGTACACACAATTCGTGTGTAATATTTTTTATTTTTAGAATAACACGATAAAACTATGTAGTCAAATAACGTTATATTTGTAATACGATCGGTATTTTATAAACAATTATTTTGATTATTATCTTGGAAATGTTAACACAATGAAGTAACGAATAAACAGTTATACACTCATGATATACGTACATAAAACGTAACGTTTTATTGTGTACTCTAAAAGGGTTGACATAGCTTTTTCGTTTCTGTTTTATAACCGTATCTTTCAAAGCGATAATATTGTCTGAAATTCTGTTGAATCCAGCGGTCATAGAAAAAAAAAAAATACTCATATTATATGATAACCCGGTACATGATTTATGTGTTTTTAAAAACTCTATAGGAAATCAAAGATAAGTATCCGATCGGATCCGAAATGAAAATAATCGACGACGTGCGGTTCTTCGAACGCCCCGAAAAGAAAAAATCCAACCAGCCCTGCGACCACGACGTTGCTTTGGCGATGCTCGCCAAAGACATAGACGTGGGCAACAAGCAGAATTGGTTGATCTTCGACGACAAAGAGGTGAACCGATCGTTACGTGCGCGTTTAGTTTAATTTATCGTGCAACGTACGAAAAAAAAAATGTACGGTCTCGGCCGGGCAGCAGTGGTTGCCAGCAAGTACTGCTGGGAATAGTAAAATAGTAATATTAAAAAAAAAACAAACGGTCATGACGTTATATTGCTATTGGATATTTTTTGTTCGTCGAGCACAATCGTAATATTGTTCACCCGAAAACGATTTCGATCTGGTGTGCACAGATTGAATGGACCAGATATAGTGACGTATTATGGTAGGTCATATTGTAGTGCAAACAGGTACAATAATATGTAAACATATACGCCCGCGTGCGTGTCTACGGTGTACGACGTACCCGTAATGATTTCTGAACGTTCTCGAATTTCGATTGCTATCGGTAACGCACCGGCCGACACGGCCGTGTAAGCATAAGGTTAGCGGGCGCGTACGCATTGTAATATGTCTATAACGATAATAATGTATTCGTACGAATCGACATGAACGAATGCCAATGCGGTCCGTTCGTCTCGTACACATATATAGTGCGTTGCTCGGTGTAGGTACGCGAAATTCGATTTCGGCGCAAACGGAGTAGGTATGCGTGGGCACTGGGCACGTCAATCTTCCGCGTCTCGATAATCATGTATAGGTGTACACATCTCGATGCCGATATTTACCTATCGGTCTCGGTCCGTATGTTTTCGCGAACGCGCGTGTATAACGAACGGCCGTTTGGTCAGTGAACTAGAAAACCAGAGATCTAACGAGATGAACCTAATACGTCATTATTATAATACGCATGTATATACAGGTACTGCAGAAATCGATTTTTCACGAAAAAATAGAAAAATGTTTAACACGTTGTTGAACATATTGTACTATAATAATAATTGACGACACGTCAAAATATCCCCAAGCCAATACATCCCATTACGCAATGCCTCAACAATTATATAAAATATTACTTAATTCAATCAATACACGTGTTTCAATGAGCGTAATTTTCTTTTAAAAACTGTAACCCGTGATTTGAATATTTTTGATTTAAAGCACACGTGATTTGATTACATTTTTACATTTTTTCCGTTTAACGTGTTTTTTAATTTAATGATTTTTCTGAAACGTTGGAATTTATTACGAGCCAGAAAGACAATAATATTATATTATAACCTTCTTATTTTCGATGGATGGATTCAGCGTTCATCGAAGGGCTGATGGGTCCATTAATATCTTACAAGTAACATGAAAACTTTTTATCGCCGCAAACTTGCGTTCGATTCCTAGCCAAGACATATTTTTTTTTTTCACTTAATTATATTCAACTCAAATTATGTTATTTATCACAATTTTTTAAAATTCGGTTTCATTATATATTTAAAATTGTTGTTATTGGGATATTATTGTCAAGGGATATTTAGGTTTAAGGATATTTAACCGGGATATTTGAATATTTTGTCGTGAAATCATTATAATCATAACAAACGGAACGTGTGTGTATGTGTATGTGTGTTGCATGTGATTGTATATAGGTACTGACTTTTGATGCTCATTTCAAAGACATGCCGAGATACGCCACGAAAGGGGATTACCACCTGAGAGAGCTTAAGATCATTTATTTCTTGATCGACGAAACGATTCAAGTGAACGAACCGGTGAAGACTAACAGTGGCAGTCCGCAAGGTTGAACGATTTGTTTTATTATGCTAACAAAAAACGGGAAGTTTGCGTGGGGGGGGGGAAGAAAATAACGAAAAATTAAACGCGATGCCAAGACGATTTAAAGTATTATATTTTATTATGCGCGTTTCTAGAAACGATAGAGTTATTGTTTGACGGCGCAGTCTCTCGATAATATTGCCGAAAACCAGTTCGTATCGAATGTATACAAGCCAATCTTTCAAATCATAAAACACCGTTCTCATCCCGCAATCTCGCGCATAAATCATTTCAAGTACCCGTATAATCGTAATGTATGTAGGTATATAATATGGTTACGCTCGCGTCCACGTTTTCCCCGCATGCTTGTGCGCATATTGATTTTTATTTTTATTTATCGTGTAATGCATAGGCTGTTTCATCAAAAAACAAAGAATACCGTTACCTGGTTGCGATCGAGACACAGGACCCTATTACAGGATATTCGATCTGGTCGTCGGCGGAACGGTGGTCTTTTACGGAAAGGAGCTAAGGATCACGGGCGTCGACGCGTTCACCAGAGATTTTCTCATCAAGATGGGTGTAGACGTGCCGGACAACGAACCCACTCCCTACGATCCGTATTTTACTTTCCGGAAAAACGTAACGTTATCAGCTTATTACACAGCAGTGGTACCCAAACTTTTTTAAATCTACGGATCCCCCCCCCGTAGATTTTTAAAAATCTCACGCACCCCTCGTAAATTGAAAATGTCGACTTTTCTTTCGTACACTATTTTCAAACAAACTAAACAATATACCGCGGTTTAGAGAGCATTTCGATCTCGGTGTACTCACGTCGCGACTGGCGAGTGATTATTATTATTGTGCGCAACCGGTTGTTTTCCGCAGACCAACTTGGATTTCGAGCTCAAGTGTAGACCGAATTTACACCGCAATCATCCGTCGAAAGGTTACGAGGACTTCGTCTTGAAGTTTAGGGGCTATTGGGATAACCGGTACGAGGAGGAAGGCGAATTGCATTTCTTCGACGTGCTGTATCACCTAATAGACGACACGATGGAGTTGTCGGAAGAATGGATCAACGACAACGATGTGGCCGGTAAAATACATCATAAAAAGTTTGTCAGCCGACAAAAGTTGCCAAAAGTGAGTAGAACCGAATGGGTTCGCAGAAACATTTTCGTTGTCGTCGTATAGAGTTCAAACTTGACTCGTATTATCTTTTTAAACATTCACTATACTACTCGTAACGTCTCCATTGCTCTCTGGGCTGTATTGACTTATGCTGAACGAACAAAACGTTTTCAGATATCAATTATTCGGGGTTTTCCCTTTTAATAATACCCATAGGTTTGATTATATTTTTTATTACGACGATATAGTAGATGAAAATGATGCTTTGATACATTTGCACTGTTATCGGTGTACTGATGAACTTTCATTCAATTTCTAGAATAGTCCGTGGTGTAAGTACCCGGGTCATGATTTAAAACGAGGAATATTAAATATTATCACGAAAAATAGAAAAGTCTTTTATAATATGGACACTCTGGCCTTGGACGGAGACACCGAGCCGTATTATAAATGTACAGATTTGTACATCGGGGCGGTTTTAAACGTGTTCAATCGTCGCATTGTGTTGGCCCAATGTGATGAGTTTACCCAGGCGTTTTATAAAAACGTGTACGGATTAAGTGAGTAAAAACATTTAACAATCATTCCTGCAAGTTTTGTGAAAAAAAAAAAAAAACACCACGAGTGAAATTCACTGAATCGAAATAACGTTTACGATAATACTATTTTCCCTACCAGAATAATATAGCTATATTTAACTAAATGTTCACTACTCGACATTGAATCAACACACCTAAAGATATCGCCGTGTGAAGATTGCAGTGTTAATTCGCGTTTCAATTATTGGAGAAAGATAAACGTAATTTTAACCAATGTAAATGGGAGCTGTACAATTTTACACATATCGTATTGTACACTCGGTAGAAACACAAGCATTATAATATGTTAATTGTTAGCACTCGTGTAAATGTAGTAGATACTCAGATTTTGTGTTGAACGTAAACGAGAGTTGATACCTGACTAGACTAGAACTTTTTTGCCGCCAGTAAATGCGTTATGCTAATGAGTTACACGTGATTTAGACGACTTCAGTCCAATAGAATGTCCGAAAACACTAAGGGAAATCAGAGAAGACGAGCTGCGAGAAAAAAAACGAGAAATAATTCTTAAAAACTATGATGAAGACTTAAGGAAAAAGTTAGTAAACCAAGAAGGAACCGGTATTATATTTGTGTTTCTTGTTAAAATGGTAACCGACGATCCGATTAATCAACAAAGAGATTTTCTGCTCAAGTATTATTTGGACGATACTAAATTTGCCATGTACGAATTTAAACAGCCTAATTCTGGTAAGAACAAACGTTTTTTTTTTTGCAATCACTAAAAACAAAACTAAAGGCAAAAACCATTTAAATACCGCTGCGAAATGCACGTGCTTTAATTTAAATCGTAATAACTAGGGCTAGGATTTGAATGAACCAAAAAACCTAAAAAAATGACATTAAAATAACCTAAAAATGACCTTAAAAAATGCCCAAAAGATAAAAAATGATTTTAAAATATTATAAAAATACATTATAATTATTAATTATTATTTATTAATTAATATTTCGGTACAAAATGAACAGCTTGAAATTTTCTGAAATAAACAACAAAAGCTGAATTGTAAATTTTTTATCTGCTGCAACTACTTCACAGACTTTACAATATAACACCAAACCATCGGTAGAAAAGACGTCGGTGCCAAATTCCGAAACATAAAGCCGCATACGACTCGATAGCGATGATTTTTGTTTCGGCATATTTCGGTACAAGCACGATACGCAATCCCGAAAGTAAAGACACTAACTAAATAGGTATTTAACAAAACCATACGTATAGGTACACTCCACACCACTGTCATCTAATTTAACGATTAAGATAACTCGCGGTGTCGAAGATTATTGTTGTAAAATATAAATGGTTTTATTATCGATAGCGAGTATTAACACACTATCTCTATAATTGAAATATTGAATATGATATTATTTCTGTTACAAATTCAAAACTTTTATCGAGAACATCTAGTGTAAATGAAAATGTATAAAAATATTACCTAGATTTCAAAAAAGTATAAAAAATGCCCGTAAAATTGAAAAAGTGACCTAAAAATGCTACAAAATGACCCTAAATCCATAAAAGTACAAAAAATGCAAAAAAAAGCAAAATAAAAACTATATATTTGGACTCGTATACAACCAAATCACATTTTGTGCTTGAAAAGCTATGTCCTGTAAATCCTAAGAAAAAATGCAAAATCCTATACATACTATCCTAGCCCTAGTAATAACTATTGTAATAATTGTATATTATGTATTAAAGTACGCCTATGATATAAAAATTGAAATAACGTTTTCTAGAAATGTATTGGTTTTGTGATATATTGTTATTATTGTTGTTATTTACCATCACCGGACCTGCTAAAATGTGTTTGTTGCGCGCAGGATTTCGCGGTGGTATGTTTCGTTATAGACGAAAGTACAGCAAAAAACAAGATCAAAAAAAATTATTCGTGTTCCATCAGTTATTCGTTGGTGCCACCATTTTTTTCGACAATTTCGAATTCACCATAACCGATGTCGACGATAAATCACTGAGAATCATGATCAACCATCCCAAAGAAGTAAGATATACAATATCAAACGAACCTGACGAACCGCTCCGCGTGCACGATTTCTACAAAATCATTAATTCCCGCAGTTCCCCCACAGCGATTTGAAAAAGGTGAACAAAAACGCGCGGGACGCGATCTACAAACGGTTCTCGAGCCTGGATGAATTCCGGACGAAACATTTTCAAGACAGAACTTTGGTGGACAGAGAAGAGTTCAGGAATATCATGAGCTTCGACGGAGCGCTGGACCCACACGCCGCAGTCGTGTTGTCGCTGACGCATAAGCGCCCGGATCCGTTTGAATCTTATTCGGACGACACGTTCAGAAGTGTTGTGCAGGACGTGATGAGGAGGGACATGTTCATACACTTTGACGGTTTGAAGAACAACTTTAACTCCAGGAAAAGCATTACTGGCCCAGAGGGACTCGTCGACCGCGAACAATCGATCAAAGCGATGAAAAGCACCAGGGTCCCGCTATCCGAGGAGATAACCTCTAAGCTTCTTGACAGGTACACGTAACGAGCGCTGAAAAAGCTTAGTTCGGGCACTCTTCCCTCTTGAAAATCTAATCGAACACACTTGTATTAACCCATTATTACTACAGCGAAGTCTGGTTCATTACGTCATGACTGTTAGTTTTTCATTTTCTCTCGCAGAAACAATCGTTTGATAAAATATTATTTTTTTCGCTCACCATATGAGTGAGTGTATATTGTAATAGAAGCGGTCTGTAGCTCATATATTTTTCTACGTGAATTCGTAAATTCTCATTCTTGCCGGGATTTCGGTATTGAACTTTTGCACATTTTATTACGTTTCGTAACGCTAAACGTTATCACGCGAACGCCATGGCATTTTTTAATCAGCAGTTGTAAAAAAAGGGAAAAAAACATCTTTTAACGTCGGTTCGGATACTTTGACCAGCTGTTTTAAATAATTAGGTACACCAAGTGTTGACAGCACTACGTATTGACGTTTTTATTCAAAAAACTTCGTGTTCGATTCTTAAATTTTCCGAATTGTTTCGTTTCATTAGCGTATCGCGAATGCGGTCGAGCCGAGTTTTTTTTTTCCCCCGCGGTAATTATTGTTTTTCGTTATCAGCTCTACGTTTATTTTCCACTCGTCACCGCCGTGTGTTATGTCCCACAGTGGTCACACATTAGTTCTCGTTTATGATTATTATGAAATTATCATCCATATTACGCGGTCGTTTCCAAATGCACGTCGTTAACGCGTAATACTCACTGCAGTAATCAGTATTTTCGTAAATACGAATAACGACCGTTGTCGTTGTCGTCGAAATCGCGCTCAAGTGTTTTCGTCCGTTTCACATACGCCTCTGACGATAGCAGCGAAACGTGGTCGAGCTGCGGAAACGCTAACAAGTATAAATAATAGCAAAAAAAAAAACGATGTGCCGTACAGCTGTGATCAAGTATTTTTTAGAAATTTAACTTTTTTCAATTAATTTTAATTTATTTAGTATTTTAGAAACGTTAATGAAACAGGACTCGTAAAACGTCCTGTATAGGTACTAACTATACACCGAGGTTCGAATAAACGGTTCGTGAACTAATATGGTCAACATCAAGTGGGAAATATTATACCACGTGCAAAAGCAAAAAAAAATTATTAATATATACGAGTAGTTTAATGTAATTTATTCCGATATAATATTCGATAAAATTCATTGAGAAGTTCATGTGCATTTTCAGGCATTCACGTAACAGTTGATAATAATAATCGTTATTAATGTCGAAATCGCATACATCTTGATGTTCAAAAAATTGAATAATCTATTTTGTAATCGTTAAAATATAGTGTTGTGGGCAAAAACAAAAAAGGAATACTCCAACCAAAAGACCAACGTATCGATTGACGCCTAGGCCAATACTATATTTTCCAAGGGTCCGTGCACACCACCACTCTGCTAACTCCCACCCATAAACGGCGTCCCTGTTTGGTCCTTACGATCGAGTCACTTGACCTAAATACGCCCGACGCATCGGTCGCGATTGTTCGGTTCGACTACATGTACGCCGGGGGGTATACGGTGCGATGGCGAAACGATCATCGCGATTTGTATGCACGCGCGTCGACGGCGCATTACAATGTTCGTTTTCCTTCCGAAGGTTTACCGACGCCGAGTCCGGCCTCGTGAACTACGTGGACATGGTAGACTTCATGAACTACATAACGGACCCGACAGAGCTCCCGACCGGATTGGCCAGGGTTAGTGCAAAACAGTTACCAAATATATATAAAAACAACGATATACCGTTTACACTTGGGCGGAAGGGACGAATGCGCGCGTAGCGGTGTGCGCCATCGTCTTGACGTAACAATAATAATAATAATAATTACATTCAATAACAACCATAATACGATGGACGATCGCGCTTTCGCGTGTGTTACAGGACCTGTTGTTCGTCAAACTGAAAAATGTCTTGGTCAAAGTGGACGAGTTCTTAAATGCCATGCGGCCGCCGGTGGAGGCGTGATGGGTATGCACCGCGAGCATGCTCGAGCGGATGAACATTTTGAGCGCGTCGCGAGTGTACGGAAAAAGTAAAGAAAAAAGTGAAAAAAAAACCTCCGTTCCCGTTCGTGTTTTTTTTTTTTTCGCCGCGCGTACATCGTGTACGTCACACTCGTATTATATTACAATGTGCACGTACCGGTACGCGGTAAAGACGAACGCGCCACGGCGAGCACAACGTATTACGCTGTCTCGACGAGGTGTACCTACGTATTTACGTCATGCGCGCAGGTATATAACACTCGCATCACGCTGTACACCGGGTTTTCATTACGTGCGCGCTGTATATATACGTGCGTGTACCCACTGTACGTATAAGACGTCTAATACGGTCGAAGAATGCCAATTTGACACACATTAAAAACGACTACGATATTATATTCGAAACGCGTCGTCCCGCAGTCCGTCGGTCATCGTCGTTATTAACTATGTGCCTATATACAGCGTGCTTCGTTAGCCATTCAGGAAGCGATGACCAACATTTGGGTTCGACTCGCGCGTGCTTTATTATAGGACCTCACAATGCACCGGCCGGTGGCGGTGTTGTCGTCGTCCTCCTCTTACACGGTTATTTTAAATAATGTTATTTTTAACGCGTTTATTTCACCAGTCCGATCGACCGGCCGTCCTTGGCGGTGGCGACGGCGGCGGCGGCGGTGGTCTGCGCGATAGGGTCCTCCTACCCGCGCGCCGCCGCACAGAGCCGTTTCGAGCGCAAACCGCGTTTACGTATATTACATGCGTATAATATAGTTTCCCCGACACAGAGGTGCCTGCAAGGTCGCCTGTCGACCGAACCAGACTAGCGTATGTGTGTGATAGGTAAAACAGGTTATCCGATTGAAATACATAATATAGTATTACGTGTTTCGAATAATATTGTAACGTCCCACGATTTCACGGCCCTTCCGATCATTATCGTATTATTGCCGCGCGGTCACAAATCATATTGGAATATTATTGCCCCGATCTGATATGTCTGTGTACTTGTACTATCGATAATATTAAAGTCACTCGAGTAAAAAAACAAAACTAACCACGACTCCAACTCACAACGGTTGTGCGTTATTCGATTCGTTTGGTCATCAGTGTAACCCACGTCCAACAGTATCGAACGCCTGGCTATACGTAACTGTTGTACACGGATATTTGATGTATGAACTTTGCAAGTTCCGCACCAAGTACTGCACCGAAGTGTCGGTCTGGCGCACCCGGCGATCCCCGCGGGACCTTGGACATTTTTCAATATCGGCGGTCCGTATAGCCGAAAGGTAAAATAAGAAAACCTTCAGACACGTCTTATGGATACAGTAGCTATTTATACATTATAAGCTACAATAACGGCGAAAAGATTATGACAATGATGCCGCTATTTGTATCATTTCAAATAAAAACATTTCGTTCAAGTTTTGTGTACGGTAAATATTATATGTGTAGTATTGACGGTTGTTGTCATTTTTATTTAAGTCAAAACCAGGTTTGTGGGGGCTCATTGAAAACCACCGACCTAGGGGCCCGACCGTGAGCTGCACTGATACCGCCGAGGTATGTGCGGTCTTCACTTTCCGTACGACACCCACACCGGACGAGTCTTTCGGTCGACAACGATGGCCGTCAACTCGTCACTGCAGCTTTCCGTAGCTTCCTGCAACTGGCCGTTCTGCTAACCGTCAAAACGTGTTCACATATTTATTTTGCCACACGCATATTGTACCGGTGATTAGAGCGACTCGGCCGGCCTCGGCAGCCACGTCCGAGCTGTCGAACGACCCAAGTACAAATAATCACAACTTCGATCAACAACTAGCCGTGACGTACACCCAAACCATTATGCCGACGAAACCTCTAATACACGATATCTGTACACCTTTGCCGTTATCGTTGCTTACACGCATATGGCTGTATGGCCGCGTATAGTCTTCCTTATTATTTGACCTTTTCTTTTTTCCGTCACCTCGACACTACGATGCGACGTATAGTTTATAAGACTGTTAAATCAATTTTCAACGATTAATCGATGCATTGCTGACCCGAATTCATCATCGAGATGTCTGATCTCTGCGACACCCGTGACTGTTAAATATTTGTCGTTATTATTATTATTATGCAGGAAATATTATTTTTCAAATGACTTTGCACGAACAACAAATTACACAGTTAAATCACAAATCGAAAATGAATACAGGTACATTATACAAACATATACGTTTTAATACGATACAATAACACGCGCGTCATGATAAACTTAATGTAATAATATTATTTTAATATCATGGTGTATACATTACAATACGCACGTTTATCTTTTAATATATTTGAAAATCCCACTGACTCATCGATTAACGTTAACGCGTATTTCACTCGGTTCCGCGGGCTTTGGGGCTGGCCAATCGAATGTTATTGGTTTGCATATTATGACGAATACACGCGGGAATCGAATAGCTTGTGTATTATTATTATACGCGTGCACAGCCGAGTTTGCGCGAAAACTGTTTGCATGCGCATGGGAAAACGGAAACCGCGACGGATCCGACTGCACGCGACTTTACACGTATACGGTAATTAGCATTGTTCCGGAGGAGAAATAATAATCATTTTCACGGCCCACAATCGAGCGTTTAGACTGTACGCGGTTTCGTTGTTTGGTTTTTTATAATTATCTTATGCGAGGTAATGCGTCTTCACTCTCCCGTGCCTATGTATATGTATGAAGGTACCCGTGTAACGGAATTCGGTGAGTGTAAACGTGGTTGCTATACGCGTACACGTTATTATATTTAGCGCGCAATCAGTAATCCGTGTGGAGTAAAGTTAATGTTCACTCGTCTTACTAAAAAAACGATGGCAATATAGTATAATCACTGAATATTTCGAAAGTTGAATTTGTTATTATTTCATATTAAACAAGCGCCATAGCGAATTTATATAGTGCGACAAATCTCGCACAGTTTTCGCGTGGGAGACTTCAACAGACAAAATTAGTGTACAATATAGTACAATTGAACCTAATCGAACGCCCTTGCAGCTTCACGTGGTTATTAGATTTATGGACACAACTCATTTTCATGTCGATTAATAATAAGACAATGTCCATGCATATTCCTCACAATTTATAAATTCCCCTCACCCTTCCGTTCAGGACCTCTGTATTAGTCCTTGGCTTGTCCACGTGAGAAAGGTCCTTATCATAGGTGAGAAAGAAGGATTAGCACATATGTTCGAGGACCTAGTTGGCTCTGCAGAACCGCTTTAATAATTTAGCAAACGAAACATTGATAAATATATTGCAATAGACAATGAAATAATATTAGACACATTTGCTAAGAGTACCCGAAAAATACAGCTTGAGTATTTTCCGATAACTTTTTCTATATATTCAGTGTATAAAGTGAATACAATTTGTTTTGTATTGATATTATTCCGTCGTTACTTATTAATAAATACAATTTTGACGTTACTATTAAAAGTAGATCCATCGGTACATTAGAAAAAATATGTATTAACTTTTATTGTGGTTATGTGTGTAAACGTGTGCGTTTGTATTAGAGACCGGGCGCGGGGTGAAAAGTGTATTAAATGTTATTATCACATCCACAATATTGCTTCATCGAGTAGCTAGGGCTTCAGTCCCCCCCCCTCCTGCCTACAAATCGTTTACCATATTTGCGCCTACGCGTGGTACACCGTTGCTCTGCACGCACGCACACGTGAAATCCGCTAAAAATCAACACCGAACCGTAGCATTATGATCATGTGTACGAAACTCGCGATAATTATATTACTTGTCGACCGCCCGAGGAGCGCGTTACCTTCGTTTCGAATCTTTTAGCATACCGCGGTACGTAATATTATTAAAATGCGGTCGCCGTCGAGGAGATCTCGAAGGTTTCAATGCAACAGCCGTGTATACGAACTGACCACGAAGCGTAAAACCTCGTCGACGACCGCGTACATACCCGTACGCATTGCATAATTATAACTGTTAGCCGCGAATTAAGATGCACTCGGTACCCAGCGATCCCATGTATGAACAATTATTACTTCAGTCAAACCCAAAGTGACTCGCCAACAAACGCAGTGGTAAAGTTTACGCCTATAGCGCTTGCTAATACTGATTATTGGCAATTTTCACAGGATAGCTAGATAACCATGTAAGACGTAACCCGTAGGTACCAATTAATTTGTGGCCAACATTTTGTGACAACTAATTAATTAAACATAACGTTTAAAAACTAAAAATAATTTTCGCGATTGATTTTAAGTGTATTTCGTATGTTGTCGTAACACGACAAACGTCTATTAATGCTAATCATTATTATCACTGAACGTTCATCATTTTATCCGCTACGGAAGCGCTGTAATACATTTGCGAGCAAAGATTCAGTTTGAGAGCTTCTCTTGTTATCATAGGGTCGCGTCCGGTATCCAGTGTATCTTGTAGCTCGTGCGGCGTCGCGCGGTATCCTTCTGCGGAGGATTGAAGAAAAAAAACCTGTCGTTCGATCAACAGGATTACCTACATAGTGACAACAATCATAATTTACGGGCGCGCACAAACGTCGTATGTAAACTGTATTATTATTAACACAACACCGCCGTCGTCGTGACGTACGGCTACCGAATTTACCGTATCATCGTCAATCGTCCTAATCCCAGCAGGTGAAATTCGGTCGTCGGTACTGCGGGTCCGACCGATTTCGACTAAAAGATTACGACGTAGTAAGCCGTATCATCTGGACACCAGGAGAATAATTTTTATTTTTTTTTAAAGTTTTACTGACCACGCTTCATGTCATCTAAACTGTTGTCGTTAGCGATACATTAAGACTTTTTACACAATGGGTGGTATTATTACGTATACATACGCAATGCGAATTTTAAGCAATTCGTTACTTACTTCGAGTACATACTAATCAGTTGTGATGGCGATTGATACGTAAGTGGATGTACAAATTGTCGTCATCGGTTTAGAGGAAAATACATATAAGTGGTACATGAATACGTTGGTCGTATACCCAAGTGTACGCGTAAAACGGTGTCGACGTAAACGGTTTTTCGTACTGAACCTCTACAGCTGCGGTTTAATGCAGTGACGTATTTCCGGCGGGTACGGGGGATATATATATCGCACTGTACTCTTGTGTTATATATATTTTTCATTTTCTTCGAGCAATTTTTCAATTATAACGTTACTTTTCAGTCCGCTGTGAACGTTCGAAACGCTCAGAAGTGTACGACACGGGAGTAAACATATTTTGTTCATCTTGATTATACGTTACGGCTGAAAATATAATTTGGTCACGGCCAAGAACCGCATCACGACCAACTCGGTTTTGCCAACTTTTCCGGAAGAACAAATTACCGTTTTGTCGCTACACGCATATTTCAAACGATAGTTCTAGAGTACGTCTTCACAGCGAATACTATACCGGCCTGACTTAAAAACTACAACGGGAACGTACACTCGATTCTTAAAGACTGTAGGTCACGATGCGGGATTCTTAGGTGACGATTTGTGATTTTAATCACCACAAAGCGGTTATAGTAATTGCAGATTTGTCCCGAATACGCAACTGCTTTAATAAGATATTGGATTTCATTCGTCCACGCGTTATTACAATATGTCGAGCTCGTTTCCGATACGTTCGCGTATACACATGGCTGCTCCGACAAACGCGTAGCGCTCGCGTTGAATTAATAATTATCATACGAGCACTATGGGCGAATGTCTTTACAAGCACGCCGTTGTGACTCCGACGAGCGAACACGTACGTCGTATGCGTTTACGTATATAAAAGTAATATCCAAACGCGCGCGTACGGGGAGACCGATAAATATTATGTTATGTTCATAAACACCTCGCGACATTGCAAGTCAGTGGCGTAGCAAAGGTATGGCGAACTGTGCCCACGCCAGGGGCGCAAATTATGAAGGGGCGCAAATTTGCGCTTTAAAATTGGTACTTATTTTTATCGATGAATTCTCTAGCCTTAAAGCAAGAAAAGAAAATTTTTAAAGTTTGAAATTTATATTGTAATAAAAACTGATAATTAAATAATTTTGTATTAACTAATTATATACAGGGCCATATTTATGCAAGGACAAATGGGACATTTGCACTGGGCCCACTCGAAAGAGGGGCCCACTGACTTCAGCCTTATAAAATTAATTATATACCATTTGTATCATATTTTGGGAAAACACAATTTTACTTGGATATTTTTGTGGGTATAAAGTATAATGGGGATTTCGCGAAAACGATGGCTCTAATCAACATTGACGATAACTTAAATTTATTAAAGATATGCAAATATCACATGCATTTCAAAACGTGGAAACGTGTCTACAAATTTTTCTTACAATGCCTGTTACAAATTGTTCCAGTAAACGATCATTTTCTTCATTAAAAAGAATTAAAAATAAATTACGATCTACATTGAGTCAAGAAAATATAGACGCACTGGGAATATTATCTATTGAACGTTATATCACAGCAAACCTAAATTTTGATGATGTTATTGACCACTTTTCTAAGCAAAAAGCAAGGAAATGTTTGTGAAAACTGAAATAAAATTAGATTTATAACATTAAACGTAAAAACATTTAATTTGATACCTATATAATACACCTAATATTTATTCCATGATCCAACTACACATAGACTCGTACTAATTATATACAACATTAATTTAAAAATGTATTATGCGTACATTTTTATTTTAGCATCGAAGAAAATAAAGATGGACAATTTGGGGCCCAAAATTGTAAAATGTACGGGGCCCACAAATTGGTAAATCAGGCCCTGATTATATACACAAAGAATATCATTCCGTATTTTCGTCAATTTCCTAATCGCTAAAAATGCGCATTTTCCTAGGTTTGCCAGAGGCGCTGACGAGTCTTCCTACGCCACTGTTGCACAGTGTAACACATTATCGCGTAAAACGTATGATATACGGCAGGGATGGCCAACTTTGATAGACCTGCGATCGACCTCCGAGTTTTTCTAAGTGGTCGCGATCGACCAAAAAAAAAAAAAAAGGTTGTCAATAAACAAAAAATATATTATATGTACAGGCGTGTTACACTTATTTTATTACTTTTTATTACAATATAAATTCACAGTTTAACACTATAACACTACACGTATTTTAATATATTTGATTACAAATTATTATTTTTAACTTATTACTATTTACTACTATAACTATACTACTACTTTTATTATTCACACACACGATACACGAGTCACGAATGCGATACTACGAACAACTGATCGTAGAATTACACTAAAATGTGTTATAACTTGAAGCGCAATACTCTAATAAGATAATATTAATTTATACTAGGTATATATGTATATATTTATTATATTTATTGTAACTGTCATTGCAGACCGGTTCGATTTATCAGTTTATACGGACGCGATAAAGGCCATTAATAGGAAGTAATGCGGGCTGTCCATCCTACAATTATACGAACTATCGTTAATAGATATCAGTGTATAATCTTGTTTTTCTTTTTTTTTATTGCTCTTTTTCCAAATCTAATCTTTATATTCGTGGGATATACAAAGATCCACAAATTGTTCAAAAATTTGAGAAAATGCGAAAGGGTGTCGCGATCGACTTGAATTCATCTCGCGATCGACCGGTCGGCCACCCCTGATATACGGGGTATCGTTCACTAAACGCGTTCGTTGGACACGTAGTATTATTGTCATTAGACGTCGCGCGTAGGCAGGTTAGGCTAGGTTAGGTGTGTCGCGAGTCCGTTCCTTCCGAAATCAAAGCCTCGATGCCTGCGAGCGGACACACACAACCGTTTTCCCGTCGTCGTAGTATACAACATTTTATTCACATCATAATCGACCGACACCGTGCGTACGGCCGGACGGGGACTCACGCTGCGCGTTACGTACACAAACAATGTGTACGGTACATAAATCATGTACAAATCATTATACATCATACCTCGATCCTGTACACCTACAAACGCACGCACGCACGCACACACGGAACGTCGCGCAATATGCTGTAAGTACACCGAATCCCCTCGTGTCGCCGGACCATTGTGGACGACGCGGTGCGCAACGAATCGATCTCATTGACGCGATGCTACACGGTGTCCGGTCGCGGCCAATGGGATATCAAGACGAGCGTATAGGTGTGCCGACACATGGGTACGTACAGACACACGTGTATATATATATATATATGTATATTGTACATGTGATAACGGAGAAGGAAGAGGAGAGATGGAAAATATTGTTATTGTCGCATTGTTACCTATGATATTTACCGCGCTATTCTCGTGCGTGCGCGATATTGCAATACATGTACATTGCACGTGTATACCTTATAAAACGCTCGATTCGCTCGGTTCGTTTAACACGATAAGCGCACTCGGAGTGTGTACGGCCGGTTTGTGATATTATTATCGTTGTCGAGTACGTAATACTCGCTGCAGCGCGCGGCACACCGCCGTGCGCGAGATCGGACGGATACGGATTCTGTGACCGTTCCGATAGTACCCATAATAATACCGTCGAACTCGGTTAACTCTAAGCGGAAGGGACCGACCGATGAGCTACGATTTAACCAAGAATCGGAGTGCTACAAAAAAAAAAAAAAACCTTAAAAACCATATTATATACGATTTCCGAGTACCAACGTGTTTAATTTGAAAACGGTACAACATATCGATTACTTATTACTTTTGCTCGAGTTTTGCTGTTTAGATAAACCGCTCGTCGGTAACGCGCTAACCACCTTATTTTCGACGGTGAACGCACGCACACGCGAGGCAGACTTCGTATTTTAAGGTGTTATAAAAAATCGAAACTTCGAGTTTTTCACGAAAACGGCCGTGTTTAAACGAGATGCGTTGGCACAGGAAATTCCGGGGAAAAAGTTCGAGGTATCGACGACTTTGAGTGAAACAGATTCGACTGCAGTAGGTATACTTGCACTGCGGCGATATTATCATGGTACATCCTTTACCACAGTACGCGCGAGACTCGTAACGATATTCCATTATCGTTCCGGTGTCGACCAGAATTCCTAATAATGTTATTGTCCAAATAATAGGCGGTTACTGTACATGTGCAGCGGTTATGATGACAATATCGTATTATGTGGCGGCCGCGTTGCTCTCGGACGGTTGTCGAATCACGTCGTGTACCGCGGTTTCGTACGCGCGTATCGTGAAATGCACACGTTGCCGGCGCGACCAGTGCCGTGCGCAGGAATTTGGTATGGGAGGGGATGTCATAAATAAAAATGTATATTTTTAATATTTATTCTTTAAGTTATTAATCACGGTATTAACTATTAAGTAATGAATAATGATAACAGTAGTCATATATTGTACATAAATAATATAATATAAGCGTTACAAACCGTTTTCTAATTTGATATGACAGTGTCTTATCAATTATCAGTTATCAATTATTTTAACACAACAAATATTTCTGATGAGAAACTACACATCATTTTGATGAAATCTCTAATTCAAAATCCAGAATGTTTGAAGACTAAAAAAAAAAAAAAAGCCCATGGGTGGGATATATCCCCCCCCCCTGCGCACGCCACTGGGCGCGACGTAATATTATTATTATTACTACGAGTGTCGGTGGTGCGAGGACGCGTAATACGATGTTCATCAGTGGTCTTCAACCGGTGGGTCACGATAAGTCTTCTTTTTTTTTAAAAAAGAAAATAAAGTTTATAAAATTGTATTAAGTATAAAAATAATTTTTCAATATTGTTTAACGTAGAATATTAGCAAATTAAGTTACAGATTAAAAGTTATTGTAATCCATGATATGTATCAACAATGTTATATAATTTACATTCTATAATATAATATTAAGATGGATATCAAATCGCACAGTTTTATGAAACTGTCGCTGGTACGATTTTACACGTAATACGCCATCGAACATAATAATTTACGATTTTCCCTTTTTTTTTTTTTTTTGTTTTGTTTTTTCACAAAGCTTACGTGGCCGTGGCCGTGGGTCGCGGGTCCAAAAAGGTTGAAGACAACTGTAAAACTATAATAATGTATAGCTGTACGGCTTGCATCCTTTGCTGATGGCTGATGCGCGGTCGTTGCAAAATAACGTACATACATAATGCGCATGGTGGACACTTTCCCGTACGTGCAAAAAACCGTTTGCGGGGACGTCTTCCGTTTCGTTCTTTTCAAGGTTTCCGGCGCAGGGAAACATATTTTTTTTCGTACGACAGTGATACATACCACCGCTCGCATCGTCAATGCGTTATTGTTACCTGCGCTCACGTCCACTTTCAGGCCGAAATGTGTTTGCGAAAGGGTTTACGAATTTTTTTCCTTCCCGTTCGCAGATGTGTCTCGTACACATTTATTCGCAGACGTACCTGCGCGTACGAACACGGCAAACCTTTTCAAATGGAATCATCGTTTTACTACTACTATTATATATTATTTGATTTTATTATGTATGGAATGCAAACGCCGATGAAATAAGTAGAAAATGTGTTTTGGGCGGTACTAATTGTTTTAATGTAATCTTTATTTTGCGGTTTTTGACAAATTTAATATTTTTATGTCGTTTTCAATGCTGTTTTTTCACGATTTATATAGTGAATGAAAATGGTTGCGATCAACACGAGACTTTCGACAGATCGGTACGAATAATAAATTATATAGCACGATGAGTTATCGACAGCAAAAATGTTATCATACTAGACCTTTCTAATTATAGCTAAAACACAAGTTGAAATGTTTAAGTGTATTTATTAAATTATTATTTTAGAGTGAATGATTAAGCAGTCAGTATACCGTTCAACATGCAATGCTGAAAATACGCTATTGTTATATAATTTATTTTTCCAATTTTTAAGCCAACATAAATAATTTATCAATTTATTTCTACAGTGCATTTTCGAGTTTGTTTTAAACAATTAGCACATTTTTGGAGACTCTTAAGGGCATCAAAACCCAAAGCCCTACCGACAGTGGCGCCTATAAACCTAGGAAAATGCGCCTCTTTAGCGATAAAAAAATTGACGAAAATGCGGAATGGTATTTTTTAACATTTATTTTTTATGTATATAATAAGATAATACGACATTGTATAATCATCAGTTATTATTACAATGTAACTTTCAAGCTTATAAAATGTTCTTTTCTTTCTTCAAGACTAGAGAATTCATCGATAAAAATAAGTACCAATTTTAAAGCGTAAATTTGCGCGCCTTCGTAGCTTGCGCCCCTGGCGTAGGCACAGTTTGCCATGCCCTTGCTACGCCACTGCCTACCGACAACAATAATAACGATTCGTAGGGACGACGACGGGTATAGAGCGCGACCACTGCTATTATAATGTTTTAACAAATGTTATTGTGTCTTATAGATCTCAATAATTTTGTAACAGCCGAGAAAACGTTGGGCGCGTCCGTGTCCCCGCGAAAGGCTATCCACCGATTACCGAGAGTGTACGACGACGATAATATCATTACACACACTATCATTACAATATCGGGATCGATAAGATCGCGTGCTTCGTGTTTTCGAACACAACGAGATAGTATTACGACCAAACGCATAACGCATAGCTGTACACGCGCAGGTGCCTACGCGCGTAGTAGATGTCGAACGCCGGTCGTAGTGGTAAGACGATTGCTATTACCTACATATTATTACTATTATTATTATTATTATTATGTGAACGACGCGGTACAATGATACGCGTTGCATTGTGTTCGTCCCGCATTGTGGGGAATCATTGTTTTGTCCTTTTGATTTTCAATTCCCAAGGACGCGCGCGAGACGCTCAAAAGTTTAATTACGGTGTGTCTGGGCTCCGCAGCACGCCGGTACCCGCCGCCCGCCGCCGCCGCCGCCGCCGCCGCCGCGTGACCTAATGTTCTCCATCTGCGCGCATCGCGGCCGCGCGGGGAAACCTTGCGGGTACGAAACGATCGCGCGCGGGCACCAATATACGAGTACGAACGCGCGCCGCCGTCGCGTGACATTATAATCAGGGCTCGGAACTTTATGCACTAAAAAACAATGAAATATGTGCATATGTATGCATTAAAAAAACTCAAATATGCAGTATAATGTGCATTTATTATTTTGTAAAAAAGATATATTTTAGAGTAAGATTATAAAAAAAAATTATTTTTGAATCATAAATATTTTATTTATATTTTTCTTTTGATGATTTCAAGCTGTTATACTGAAACATACATGACAAATATTAAAATCACAATTTTACGTGGAACATAAGCGGTAATTGAGCACGGTAAGCGGACAATAACACACGAACGCACCGCATTTTACTGACATACACCCAGGACCGTCCTTAGGATTTGCGAGGCCCAGGGCGAAAATACTTTAAACACCTTTTAGATATTAAATCATCTATCTATAAACATATTATAATGACATAATTCTTATCACACAAAAAATTTGGTAGGTACCTCAGACACTATCAGAACTCAACACATCAGAATATAAAACCAATTTTACTACTTTTTTCAAACGCGAGGCCCCAAATTTAAGCAAAAAGCGCGAGGCCCAGGGCCTGGGCCCTGCTCGCCCCCCCTTAAGGACGGCCCTGCATACACCTCAGTACAACACAATATAATATCATTGGTAAATGGGTATTGTAATTAATTTTATCTAACGAGCTAACTTTAATATAAATATAAAAACCTCGCCGGTCATTACGATTACAAGTTACGGCCTATTCTTATTTTCTTAGTATAAAGTATAAACTTTATAAACGGTACGGGCGAGCGTCACCGATAACAAAAATGACAGCTGTTGGAAAAGGCCTGGTGTGAGGAGACTATTTATTTGTAAATCATTTAATTTAAAATATTTAAGTATTGAAAACTTGCTTATTGATGATTTATAACAAGTTTTTAACATAAAATGCATTCATATACTCAACATATTTAAATATGCAAAATCATATAAATTTAGAAAAATATGGAAAAATATGCAACATAAATTTTTGTATTTCAATTGTATGGTCAATGAAACGAATTTGTATCAAATCAGATTTGAAATATGCAGCTTCCTGAGAAAGATGCAAATGCATAAAGTTCCGAGCCCTGATTATAATGGTCCGCCGGTATACGTGCGCGCGCATTATTGCATCGTAGGCATTTTTCGAGTTTATTTTCACGCGCGCCTGTGCGGCCGTACGCGCACCACATTGCGTGTGATGTTGTATAGTACGCGGTCGCTATTGTTGCGGTCCTCGCTATTCATTTTCTACACGACGCGCGTGCACCGGGGTCGGGCTTGCGCACTTATTACCACTCGTATTGTTATTACAATGTTATTATGCCCGCTGCTACCGCTGCACACTATATCTCCAACGGAATACGTTCCGTGCGAAATGCAATGACCGGCGGCGAAATTGCACGGGTTGTTCGCAAGTGAGGTATGTGTAGTACATGTTTTGTGCGTACGGTCGATAGGGGAAAAATATCCGTGGGACATTAAGGAGTTCTTTTACGGTTTAGGAAAAAAATAAATATGAATATGAATACAGCCGTTTCCTTGGAAAGCAAGAGCACAAAATATTACGCACAACTGTGATGTTTGCGCGTAATATATGTATACGAATCGATTGGAGTGAATTGGTTTTGCACGCGCGATTTGTACTCGAGTCGGGACGCTTACATAAAATATAAATCGATATAAACAAACCAGATCAACAAGAACTGGTTAAAAATAATCGGAAAATACATTACTCGTTTATTAATCGGTCAATATCACCTCCTGGCATTAGGCGCGGGGCAGGAATAATGTTTTTAAACATTTGAAAATAAATCGAAATATTGTTTAATCAAGAATAATCTTATACATAAAAAAATAACCCTAGAATAGATTCGATGCAAAGTAATTATGTACATATATATGTTTTGAAGGGCCTTCTACAGGCCAGGCGTGTTAAAAAATTTCAATAATATTCACGATTAATAAATGAACTGAAATTATAACTGACCGAATTGAATTTTCTCGTGTATGCATATGATAATATACCCATGTCATTGTATCAAAAACTCTTTTGGATAGTCTTTCGTAGATTATCTTGGTCCGATTTATTGTAATCACATGCCAACTGCTTATAAGAATAGATATATTACCGGTGGGGTATCTGAAAACAAACATTTTGGTCTATAGGTGGCTTTTCCGGCGACATACCTAGTCAAAAATGGCTTCGATGCTGTTCAACAACTTTTCACAAATCAAGAAATCGATTAGAATTATGTGAAAAGGGGCTGACCTTTATTGATTTAGATATAATGTCATTTGCAGGAAATCATCAAACTCAATGCAGTCCCTATAATAACATATAAGTATTGTTTGAGTAATTATTTGACAGTAGAAAATTCGAAATTATGTTTTTAGTCCATATTTACATTTTTAAGCAAAAAATCGTTTATAAGTGTAAAATTATTATTTTTTTTTACTATACTCAAATTGCTTATTCTTAGAATTTTTAACTATTTGTTTGGAGGAAGGCGCAGAGAGATTTTCGAAAAATTAACGAGGACGTTGAATGAAAAATGGTTGGGAAACACTGGCACTAAACGAATAAAATCTGTCTACATCAAAGGAGAAGTACAAAAATTGAAAACAACTTCGGCTAACCTAGAACGCATGTGATTGACACTGCCCATGAAGATGTCACTGTTGACTTTGACTTTTGAACTCGTATACATGCGCGTATATATATAGGTACAAGCGCTGACAAAATATGCGTTTTGTTTCGTGTAGCTGGAAACTGCACAGGAATGTTAAAAAATGGACTCGCGACTACATTCGGTCTTCAAAAGCAACACGTTTTCCGTACAAGGATAACATATTCCAAAACCGCTTCCGAATATGTATACATGCGCACGTCGATTCGGCTACGATTCAATATACGGTCTATACGTCTAGTGGAATCAATTTTGAGAGGTCTAATGTAGACATGTAGTATATTGTAGCCAATATACAGGGTTTCCTACCGGTACTTGCGCAGAGCAATATTTCCCGTATTAATAGAGATAATCAAATATTGTTTTTTTTTTATGAGAATCCCTGGGTAAATGCAATTCCGTTGACAATAGTTTGGTAAATATAACTTGTATTATTAAAGAGGTTAAAAGGTTTACATTTTATTCTATAACTTTTGCGACACCATTTTTTTTTTTTTAACCGCCAGTATTATCATCATATTTACTTATTGTGCTATTTTGTATAGATTGTAAATAAAGCTTTTTATAATAAAAAAAAACTTTTGCGAAATTCAAAGATAGCCAATTTATAAGCCTTATTTTTCTGAATATTTTTTTTGACGGTTCAACTTTCAGTTTTTGTGAACTTTTTATTTATTTTTTAATATTATTTTTTTATAAATTTTTCCAGTTTACAAGAAAATAGTGTACTATAATACAATTTTAAATAACAAAAACATTATCAGAAAACCTTATTGGTAAAAGTACGAGGTGATGATAATGTACATAGTCTTTCTTTGAAAATTAAAAAGTTATTAAAAACCATGAAACCAATGGAAACAGAAAGTTGACCTGTCGAAATTTTCAGAAAATGAAGCTCAATAAAAATGGCCATCTTCGAATTTCACAAAAATTATTAAAGAAAAAGTTTAATAATACACTTATACTTAACAAATTATTAACAACAAAATTGCTTTTTCCCAGGGATTCTCATAAAAAAAAAACGGAATTTGATTACCTCTATTAACACGAGAGATATCGCTCTGTGTAAATCCCGGTGGGACACCCTGTATAAGTACGCGTATAGACTTTGTCGTGAACCTAATCGTCTTGATTTTTTTTCTAAACGAGTAACACTGCATTATAACACATTAACACGAATAATAAATAGTATGTAAGCTCCGTAGACGCACGCGAGAGTTTACGTAAATATACACCATAAGCGCAACCGCGGTCATTTTGCAGTGCAAATATTTATTTTGCTCAACTTTCAAATAAGTATGATTATATGAGTGCGCACCGATTTATCAGACCGTTTACGTTATTTTTAGAAATATACACGTACCGTTCATTGTAGGTTCGTGTAAGTAGATAGGTTTACGGAAACCAAAACGAATGTTTTTCGTTAGTTCGAAATCGATTTTCTTTTCCTTATAGGATTTCGAAAGAACTTGTCGAATACTACATGTGAGTTCGTCAATACCCGAATGCCTACGGTTAAACAGGAAAATACGCGTTTGTACACTAACGTAAAAACAAGGCGGAAAAAATAAACGTTATCCACACTTGATTTTTTTTTTTAGTAAATGATAAGGGGCTATTTGCTACCTTAATTGGGATGGTCTTCGTAAATATTATATGCATACCGACTAGCGTAACCTTCGGCGAAACCGGTTGCCGCAGCTGGGGCCCGGATTTTCGGGTTTTCCGAGATGCTAATATTCATTTGGCTTTCGCTGTTACTATTTCGTACGCTAACCCGACGCTCGGCTCGCAAGCCCGAAGCATATTATTATATTATATATATTATATATATAATTTATTATATATATTATACCTACGCGACGCGGCGGTTGTGGACCACACGTACGTGTACCGTCGAACGTCGTACCGGTAAGTTTAAATATATTTATTCTAATATCGTTATAACGTTTGACGATATATACCCGGTACTGCCACCCCACTGATCTATACATATGTGTAAGTACTCAGGGCCGGATCTATTGGGAGGGGGAGGGGGAGTCGGGGACTTATCCCCGGGCGTATAATTTTCGTGGGCGTACTTTTAAGGTTTTAAATTTTAACATTTTTGATTTTTAGTCGAAATCGTTTAAACCATTTGTGGTAAATAATGTCCAGTATATTGCGAACGGCTTTATAAATTGTTGGTACCCACCGCGGCCAAGTTTGGACCTTTAGGTTGTGTCCAGTGAGGTTTTAATTGCATTTTAGATACCGCAGAGCGAAACGAGGAATGTATTGGTTTTATCATGATGTGTGTGTGTCTTTTTTTTTTTGCGAGTACGCGATTTCGACCAGAAGGATTGTTCCGATGTACACGAACCGGGTACTTTACTGAAATTCGTCTAGTTGGTAGAACTGAGAGGTCATTTTTTAATTTTTCGATGGGTTTTCCGATAAATCGAGAAAAACAGGGGAAAAAGTGCAAAAAACTTCAACCGAAATCGAGAATCAAACCCGGCAACGTCTAATATTTTCGTCACCAAGCACTATCCACGCAACAATCATTTAGTATTTACCATTATTAAATACCACCGTTGTATTCTATTTTATTTTTACGGAATATTACAATTTTTCATATTTTCATCAGCGCTTTTATCGAACTAGAAACCAATTGTTTTCAGTTAAAACAATTGGTTGGTGCTTTACGTCGTTTTACTAGTACGGGAAAGGATATGCCTAACTGGTATAGCGTACCTCTCCGAAAAATCTTAAATCAGTCAATGAGGGTAACTTTACACCATGGCCTAATTAAAGTCCGGAAGAGTTGGCCGATGCAATTTTTTTACTACCGTTTTATGAGTTTCAAACACGGCATAACTGATAAGTTAAATATAGATTAACTATAAGATAAGTAAGTAGTGATGCCTCACATACTCACGAACGATTGTTGTTTAACGGTGAATAGTTGTATATTATTATTACGAATATAACTTTTACGCAATTTACGTATCGGTTTATGCTGTTGTCAGTTGCACTGGAAAATACGAATACATATTATTACAATATGATACTATTTACCTGTTTAATTTTTTCTTCCCTTGTAATTTCGTTGTTTGTGCATACGATATACGGACCAATATTGCTGCGATGATCTACGGCGTCCTTATCTTGACGTCTTGGCGCAGTTCGATTATTGTTACCGAAAAACCCGTATTCCCCGCAACGTTTTGGAACCTTGTAAAATACGGCGAGTCCAACAAACTGGTACGTGCGAACGCGGATAATTTTCTAAGCGCGATTGGCGAACTTCCAGCCGAACGCAAACCTCCAGCTGATAGTAGCGTGTGTACATTTCATTTCCCGAAAAACCACAAAAAAAAAAACACGTTATTTCATTTTTTTCCCTTCCTACACACAGCGGTTAAGCGTTACGATCACCGTACTGGAGACCATCACGCGCATCCTCTCTTGTCCCAACCCTTCACACCCGCACTTGTATAATATGTATGTGGTTATGGCAGTAATCAGTCCTTGCGCCGAGTCGTTATAATTGGACTGCTTAATTCGCGGAGGAAAGAACGTGCACGATGACCTACCGGGATTTACTCGGACCGATATCTCCCGTGTTAATAGAGATAAGCATCCCGGCGCAACAGTCAATTAAATTATTTAACTTCTTCAATAATACACTTATATTTACCAAACTATTGGTAACAAAATTGCCTTCGCCCAGGGATGCTCATGATCTGCAATCAAAATGGAATACGCTTAGAGTGATAATTTTGAGAAAAATGAAATTATTATTCACATTTGGTTGTTACCAATTTAAATTTTCGTATAATCAACTAATATATACGTATATGTACATCAGTGGCGTATATAGGATTTAATTTCGGAGGGGGCCTATTATATTTAGAGTTTAGGGAGAAATGACGGGGGAGACACAATGACAAATGTTGCTTAAACGCTAAAAGACCTTTGGACTATTTGGACTATCATCATTACTTCACCAGAGAAAAAATAAACTCATTTTTTTATTTTTTATGAAATGTAATGTAAAAAATGTATAAAAACTCTTCATTGCAGTAAACAATTTTTTTACTACAGTCACTCAAAATTAATTACATATTTTCTTACAAGAATAAACTACAAAACTTTAAAGCATATGGCTAAACGACAAACTGTGATACGACATAAATACTCGGAAACATGAAAATACACGTGTCTAAAGCACGAAAGCCTCGAACTTGAGTCTCGGAGATACCGCACACAACTGATGTCTGATCAACGATAATGAATAACAAAATGTTACGGTCACAGAATATATTAATGTTATGGTATAGCAGTAATGGAATGGCCCCGGTGCAGAGTGGGACAAATCAAATATTAATAGAATATACTATCTATTATTATCTATTATCTATTATTATAAGCTAAAATTACAAATACCGATAGTTCCTATCTATCTATTTCTATCCGACTACACAGACTACAGGCTATACAATTTTTATTATCTTATCGCATAAGCGATTTTTCATTTCGGGGGGGGGGGGCCGGGCCCCATCGGCCTCCCCCATATATACGCCCCTGATGTACATAGGCGGTTAAATCGCAGAACATTGAATATTATGTGCTTAACTTATCTCTGTACCCCGATTTGTCCACGTTGTCCCGATTTATGTTTGACGGTGATCTACGTGAAGGTTCCTTAAGAAATACAAATAAAAAACGTGCACAAACGACAGACTCGACGTCGATGTGTATCGATGACGTTTTGAACATTTTAAAGCATGATGCGCAGAATATCAGCGATCAGTTTGAGTAAGGGTCAGAACAGTTCGATACGATAGTCTGATGCTCAACAGGTGGTCACTCCGCGTTTAAATGCTGGTCGATACGAGTCCGAACAAATATGATACTCGCGTAATCATATGTAATATTGCCGACTGTTGTCATTATAGGTATTACGTGCGGACACCGCGAGCGCTTATAATATTATAATTTAATACGTACGTACACTGTGTGGCTGCTGTCCTTTTTTTAGCGTCGGTGCGAGTCGAGTCGGTCGGTATATCATTTCGCCGCGCGTTACCACGTATGTACCCATTGTACCCACTCGTGACTGAAAAAACGGTACACGGAAAGACGATAATCAGGAAAGATTTTTAACGATTCCGTATACGCATGCGTACTTATTGTACGCAGTGCCTACGCGGCCGCACCGCCGTGCTGTACGATACACTATTATATGAACTATTGTTACGTCGAATGCCGATGAGAACAGAAAGTTAAGTTCGAGTTATCGAAAAATCCGATGGGTATCGTTTGGAATCCGAAGAAGAAAAATTAAATTATGTATTTCGACTACGTAACTTGAATACTTGAAATACCGATGCATCGTATATTATTCATACACGCCTGCATATTATATGAACTCTGCAATATTTAGTAAATACATTTTTTAAAGCTGTACTCTACGTTTTGTTCATTATTGTTTCGTGAAAATCATCTGCCGTCTAAATTAAGACGATCGGCCACACAATTCCACTTATCGTCGGCGATATGCGAGTTGTCCAATGCAATATTATCGTTATCTTAAAAACCGGCCGAAATTGTAATTTTCGCTCATTATTTTCCATTGCACTTGATATTACATGGTATATGCACTCCGCAGAACCACTGCACCGAGTGTATGCTCTGCTCTGCTCAAATTTATGTGCCTACGATGATAACAATGATATTTGGACAAATTCTGGTACTTACTCGGCACAAAGAAAAACGATTAATTGTACATCGAGCTGTCGAGAGTAAGACGCTATATTGAGCGTAATGGCAAAGTTTCAATGTGGTTCGAGATATCGAAAAATTCGACATGGCGATAACGACGACGTTCGACATAAAGAGATTCTAACTATAATGTAGTGTACAGTATACACGTAGTTCATAGCCGTGTACTCTTGTGTAAAATAAAATATTATATTCACGTGGAAACGTACACAATCAACGGATTATAATATTATACGAATAGGGGTTAATAGAGTAATCTGTTTCGTTTTTTTTTCCTCTTCAAAACCAGTTTCCAAAATCACGTTTTCGAGTCTAACGTTTAAATTATTATTGTTATTATTGAATAATAAATAATAACGATGATCCCCTTGGACCGACTGCGCGCTCCGGAGCGTCTGAAATAATTTAATAATTACATCGGCCGACAACGTACATGTAACGTGTACAGGTTACGCGCGTCGATCTACATATCAAATATTATACGGTGTGTTCAACTACATGAAGTTAACACGAAATAATGATTCGGACGCATGCATCACCTTGTATTTCAACGGGGTTTCGTGTATAGCACGAGCGACTGCGATATGATATGATATAATACGATTATTTTTGAAAAAATTCAAATTTTTAACATGTTTTTGCCCCGCGTACGCGGTTAAACAAAGTTTTTTTGAACAGCGCGCTCCCATTTTGAGTACACATGTGGACAACACACATTTTTTTAAACAATTTGACACATGAGGTTATGTTCTATCTTGAAGACTGAGAGTGAGTTTCAGTTTCGATTGATGACATTTGTATTTATCGTATTTTTCAACAATCTACCAACGGTTCTACAAAGTTTCATTCGATTTTGTATGATTTCTTTTAAAATTGGGTGTGCTATTACACGTACAAAACATTTGCACAACTCTCATCGAGTTATTGTATAACGTTTCTCGTAAATGGTATAATTTCGATTAGTTATAATATACCTAAACAAATCTGAACAAATCTAACGAAATATTTTTGACGAACACGACCTTCATTGTTAATCATGCGTAAATTTATTTCCATACAACGAATAAACTATTCGAGAACACACGTGTTTTTGTACAATGTAGGTAAGTGTACCTTCAAATGCAGTCATTATCAAATATTATTTTAAAATTGTTCAATTTTATATCAGATAAAGATAAGTTATTGTGTAGAGATGATGATGGAAAGACGATTTATAAACCGGTTGATTGAAAACTTGATAAATAGAAATTTTTTTTATTATTTTTGTATTTTCTCAAACACGTCGATTTTAATAATAAAAATAGTGTGCTCTTTTTAATCGTAATTTACATCATAATATACTAGATTTATTGCTTTAATCTAAAATAGTAAAAGATCCTAGGTCGAGGCCGGGTAATTACTATTCAGCTAGTAGTACGCGTATATTCGATGGATATAACATTATGGTATACTTTCTAATCGTTTTAATTAGGTATATTATATTAGGGTGCGGATTTCAACGCAAGTCGCATTATTTTTCTGAATATTCTAAGACAACACTTTCCTAACCAGAGTTCGTTTCAATAAATAATAAAAAATGAAACTTTAATTTGCACTTTATTTTCGTACTTTTAGAACGTTTTTTTTTTATATAAAGAGTATATTTGAAATTTTTAGTGCATTTGCCCAGTTGTATGGTATTTTCGCATACATTTTACACATTTTAAATAATTTGATAACATTTGTTTGAATTTCTCCTAAAATAAATTGTATTATATTATGTATCTGTTACGTTTTTACCGATTGTACCAGATGAATGTGATTTTCAGAATAAAGAAGATAAGACGAGAATAATAATAATCATTAATAATATTAAATACACTATAAAAAAAGTTTTTTTTTCAATGGTTAAAATAATTTTTAAAGTATTTTTATCTTTTTTTATTAGTGCATTAAAACGTATTCAACGTATTTATTTAGGCACTTTTCTTAGTTTTCCAGTGCATTTAAATCCGCACCCAAATTATTACGTACACATTAAATCGAAATACAAACATTTTGTCATAAACTCATGGCATGATTATTGTTGCGTACATAATTAAATTACATTTTGTACTTGAAGTAAGTTTAATATAATAATAATTTTAAACGTTACATAATTGTTATTTACGTCAAAATTGTTTAAACAAATGACAGTTTTTTTTTTCCTAAGAAATCGGCGTAGTACTACGACGGTATATCATTTTATAATTCGCAGTCGACAACGATTATTATATAGTTATTATAATTATTATCATTGTTTTTATATAAACTCGACCGTACGAATAGTGTAAATCATTTACGATCACTCGACTCGTACGCACGCACCGCGTATAGATCGAAATGTAACAGTATGCCGATCGGGTGACGGTAAACCAATTAATTGTTGATCGCGGCGTGTTATGCCGTTTTAAACGTTGCCGGCCAATGGAAATGTTGTCCATTGTGTGTTACACATTACAATATAATCGTACGCCTCGCACATTATCAGCTGACAGCAGTTGTTTGTGGGGGGGGGGGTGTGATTTGTGTAAAGCCGCGCATACACTAGACCCGAACCGACCGAACTGAAAAAAATCAAAATTCAGATTTTATATGTGAGTGCATACCACTTGTACCGAACCGATAGCCCGAACCGAAATTCCGTTCGGTTCGGATTTCAACCGTTTTCAAATGTATGAATTTTCGTCTGAAAATTAGCGAATAAATGAAATATTGTGATTAATTTTTATCTACAGCCATTATCGATCATATCACATTTGGTGTTTTGATAACATATATCCATACGAGAGTAGTTTTTAAAACAGTGTAGACATTTTGAAATCGCCACTATCGTCTCGTTGTTGCCAAAGTGTATGCACCCTATATCTTTTCCGCGATTTAAACATGGGGCTCTCTAATAAAAATGAATCCCTTTCATCATCCGAACAACTATTATATTCCATATTTTTTTATTTTTATAAAATATTACTTGTGAGTACCAGCTGCACACCGCGCACTGCATTTTCGTCAACTGTCGAAAAATGATTGTAGAAAACACAATACGTGGTTTAGTGTAGTTATTATCACGAGTCACGACATAATATTATATGATTGTTTAACCGTCTATTTAGCTATTAACTTATTTTTGAATTCAGGGACACTCTACGGTGCAGCTATACCCGAAAAAATTCGGACCGAATATTTTTCGGTTCGGGTCTAGTGTATGCGCAGCTTAAGTCTTCCCCGACCACAGAGATCGACACACCCGCACCGTACAATATCATGATTGATGAGTTCAATGATTCGGGAACATTATACCGTACGCACTCCTCCCCTATCATGTTGTCTTACCGCGTGCGGTGCCGTTTGTTAATGAGCGAGGGGAGCGGCTGGGGGAGGGTGAAACCCCCCACGAAAATCAACGATTGTAACACTATTTTACCATTATAACATTGTCCGTACGATCGAACGATAATTACGACCACGTAAAGTACGAACTGGTGTACAGTTTAATATACTTTTTCACGTAAAATAATTATTGTGCCCGTAACGTTAATAATAATTATTGAAATGTACGCCGTCTATTATATTATTGTGTGTGTGTACAGCTGCAGCCGTGTACATAAGTACACACGAACCATAACCCGTTTGTTTTCTGCGCGTAATACGACTGTGTGCGTGCGTGCGTGCGCGTATAAAATAATAGCGGTCTCGCCGTGTTTATGTATACGACATACGTATATCATTATCTCTGCTGACAAAAACTCTTTTCTACATGTTTTTGCGATTCGATTTTTCCGCATCGTTTCTTGGACGAACGCATACTTTAAATTTCGAGACGGCGTTTACGTTGAATATATTTATTTTTTACGTTGATTAAAATAAACCATCTGAAGTATATTTATATATATATACGTACACAGCCGAATCGAAGGCCTGATTGGAAAGTTAGTAGAAAGTTAGAGGACATAATAAACTGTACAACTTTAAGGCTATGCGCGAAGTCACTCGTAGAAAATCGAAAATTTTTCTATCCATTTTTTAGAAACGCAAGACCTACAAACCGGCGGTTATCACAGATTTTTCCGAATAACACGTTCTCGAAGGTGTAAAATTCGATTTTAAGTAGTCAAGAAATTGTCGAAAAACAAACATAAGATAACGTAATCATAACACGATTTAAGAACGGAAAATAAATACTGTGTATACGCGGTGTGTCACCTAACCCCGACGTAAATATAATGCGCTATAACGTTTACGAAAAATCGATAATATCGATAAAGAACTCTTTATGAGGTTCTCCGGTACGCACGTAGGCGCCTCGTTAAATGCGAGTCTAGTCGGGAGCGCATGCAAACGATTCTCGGCGCTGCGGACCATACGTTTATGGCGGCAATACAACGACAGCCTTAAGAATCTACACGATTTTCAAAGTCGGTCAAGTCGGATTTATCTACACGGAGGTTGACTGTATGCGCGGTTTCTTGGTTTTCACGACATCGGTGAATGCGTTTTGCACACGTAAACGTGGACATGGTATAGGTATGCGCGGCACACGACAGCAGTATTTGTACGGAATAAAAACGAAATAAATCGTACCGACCGGAGAGTTACAATATTATCGTTTCCGTACGTACGTATGCGACAATCGTAATATTATGTCTGACCGTTTAACATAGACGAATGCCAAGTGGTATTTTGTTGGTCACGGGTAAACCTCTGATACCAATCGTCGAGCGGTTTTTTTTCTTTTAAACGATAGAATATTTCAAAGTTCCACGCTTATTATTGCGTTTTTCCAAGTTCATTGAGTATCCATTTGTAACACACAATCATATTAATCATACGTTACGGCTGTTGGAGGAGTTTCGGAGGTCACCCGTGATCAGCAAAATATGCACTATTTCTATATCGTGAGAAGTGTCGTACAGAGTTGTATTATATACGTACCAAAAAATATAAGAATTCATAAAACTATGCTATCAGTACAGCTGTGTTGAACGTTTTTTCCATGGCTCAAGTGAAATTGAATGTGTGTTCTGTTCATTTACGTCTTGACGAAACATTGACAGGCGATTCGGGCGAAACACGGTGAGTCAGCTAGTATATGTATATTCTTGATTAAAATACCACAGGACACTAGCCCACTGGCTGATCAGCCTGCAGTCCGTGCAGATTCAATATTGGCGGTTAGTTAATTGTTCGAAAATGGCACATTCGAAACAGTTTTGGGCTTTGCGCACAATGTATACATTTTTCTCACTTTTCGGTCACTCAGAAAATATTTTATTTTGTCATTGTATGTGGATTTTAACAATCAGTAATTACCGATTGAGGTAAACTGTATATAATTAATGCAGATAAATAAATAAAAATAAATAGGTATCGTTATACATTGTGTTCCCCCTCGAAATAGTAATTCCTCTAATATAAAATTATAAAATATATTCCTGGTAATATGCAGCTAACAGGCAACATAATATATAATATAATACAATAATTATATAATTATTATTTTTAGCTACAATACAGTATACGGACGGTAATTATTTTTATTTTTCATAACTGTACAGTAACGAGCTGTAAAGTGGCTTCGCTTGCGAGTGCAATGTATTAATATGCATTTCAATCAACAATTGGATATCTCTAGATAAAGATTGTTGACATAAGCATGAAATGTTTGAAAAAAATGATAAACGTGTTAAAAGTAAAAATATAACTCTGCGCCTTTCCGTAAACAATTTTGTTACTGCAGAGACTCAGACAAGGGAGATAAAGTCTATCGTTAGAGCTGACTCTGGAGCGTGCGACATAAAGTTGTTTGTGAGAAACACGTGTATAGTATACGGAGATCGACGCGTCCTGCCATTTTTCAGGTTCGACATTACAAACTATTGGAACAATGACTACCTGTATAAGATCGGGTATTATTCTTCTTGGCATTTCGAGACTGTGCGCGTTAGAAACCGATGAGGAATGAAAAATTCAATAAACAGTTCACGACCATTATAACTGCTCTGGGACGAAGCCGAAAAACAAATATATAATATAGACATGCAGTTCCATGTGATATCGAACTGGTGACACCTATGAACCAACTATCCAATATGCCGAAATGTTCTCGAAGATGTATATCTTATTTTTTTTTAAAATAGAAACATTTACAATCTATATACGTAATGCAATAAGAAAATTAGCTAATAATGTACAATAGGCGTGATGACACGACAGAAGGTGCGGCATCCATTGACTCTACCTCAACAATAACTTTATTTATTTTTTATTTTTTACCTATTTAACAATTCAAATAGTAGATCACCAGACCAGTTGCGTTTGAGACGTCAAAGTGCATTATCTGTAACAGTAACAGAGGTCCGATCAGAGATTAGTAATGGATTAGGATGCCTATATGTGTGTGTGTGCGCGGGAATTTGAATAATAATTACGGGCGAGAGTTGAAAGTGTGCATAAATTGAGGTCATTGTGCAGAGTGTGGTCATTGCTCGCTATCATATCACGGAGCGTATGTTACTTGCCTTAAATAAATCGACTGAAATGCTTGAAAAATATTTAAGTTTGACAATCTGGCAGCACCCCAAAGCTGGGTACCATACATGTCATAGCAGGACGAATAATTTGTTCGTATGTTAGTCATTTGTTTCCCAGTGAAATGTTGGACCGAGTAGGGGATACCTAAAAGTATGTGGTTTGAGATTTAAACATTTTCTTTCGGTATTACCCAGGTAAGCGTTTTATCGAGATAAACCTAACCTAACCGAGTTTTCTGGATGGACTTGATTTTTCATTCGTGGAAATCAAAAGACTATCTCCTCGGTGAAGACTAAAGGTGGTGGGAGGATTTACTCTCATTGCGATCTTAATTCAGCAGCACGGTTTAAACCAGTGTTGTTATTTTAATACATGTTTTCGGAGGTTTTTCGTCGCTATCCTTGTATCTATGTTAGAAGAAATTACGCGTGTAAATCGAGTCGGTGATTTTTGAATTTCTACCGGACAAAAAAAAAAAAGTAAAGGCTTACCGCAGTTTTACATAGTATGCATTGTACAAGGATTAAAGATGTACATAATACGGGAGAAATCAAGCGAATAAAATGAATTGAAATAATACTTTTCCAGTTCGTGGGTACCTACCTCAAACCGGAGCTCGAGAACGTTATTAATTCGAAGGAAAAAAAAAAAGGAATAAAAAAATAAAACATCCCGAGTGCCGCCGCCGCCGCCGAGTCGCAAGCAGCTACGAACTGGATTAACGTGTATAATGTACGCACCAAGGCCGCGCTCGCGACGCAACACCGGATGACATTTAACAGGACCAGAAAACATTATGACCACGTCGACAGTGCCGAGTTCTTCGCGCGCGCGAATACGTCTTATGGTACATTATTATGCGCGACTCCTCTACGGCCTGCGGGTACGCAATAATATATACCCCCGTTCGACGGGTAGATCAAGACGAAACAATCAAATGCAATATTATAAATAGTTGCTCGATAATAACAACGATATGATACTCGTACACACGTTGTTGCAATGCCGATGATCAGAAAATGCCGTTGCGAAATCCGACGGGACGAATATCGTGTACACGCAAGTAAACGGTCGTCGGATAACATTCTCGCGACGCAGCGAAAATTGTCGTCGAAGAATTTTCGTTTCTTTTTTTTTTCTCGAAAAAAACACACGAGCGCGCGGTTTTCGATTACGCAACGCGACGCGAAATAACGACGTACGGTGCACACGTAGAAACGATCGCATCGGGAACGCGCGCAAAGACCGCGAATGCCGCGGTGACAAGACGATGACAAGATTTTGCTTCGATTTTCGAACGTCGTTTTCAAAGCGTCTTCTTCCCTTTAAGTTTCACGACAGTCCTTCGGCTTCTCGTCTGATGCCGAGGCTCGAGTCCAGGGCCCGTGCTTAGGGGAAAGCACTATTGCCCCGGGCGGGAGATTTTTTTTTTTTTATTGTAAAGAAAAAATAGGCTTCAACAACTAATGGTTATTAGCCTTGTATGCATTGGTAGATTATATTAACATTTGGATACATATAAGTTGTATGTACATGAGGTTAAAGATTATTTACAATGTCAATTTTTGTGAAAAAATGCAAGGGTTTTCGCCGCAACCATTCAACTCTAGATAGTCTTTCCTCCCTACACGCGGGAGATTTATAAATCGTCATTCCAACGTATCACTATAATATTTGTTGACAAATAGGTGTACTACACGCGTCCCGTGTATACTATACGTATAGGCGACTGCGGGTGAAAATAATACGTATAATCAAAACGATAAGGGCTACAGTAAATGGTACAGGATGTACCAGTAAATCTCTCCTGTATATGTATAGTAATATGTAGGCTATTCCTTAACAAAGTCTAAAAGTAAGTCCAAGAAATTGCACGTTCCAAACTCCTTTATGTGCAATTAAAAGCGCTTGGCTAAAACATCCCGCAGTTAATATATTATTATTATTATAAGGTAATGCAATTAAAGAACGTACGACTAGCCAGAAATAATACACTTCTATCTTTATTCTTGGTTTATTACAGTTACACATTCCTACATTTAATATTGAAATGTGACGGTTTCTTAATCACTTTTAAGTATAACATTACAATACTTGTATTGTATTTTTTTTTTTTTTGTTGCCTCGGGGCGGCGAATTCCTAAATACGGCCCTGAAGCTAACAACGCAACATTGGTCTTATACCGAACACTGATTTGCTGTGTTGTATATACTTGTTCGTAGGACGGTGACAACATACATATTATTGAACATTCTTCATGTGGCTGCGCCGTGCTTTTGAAAAGCAACTCGCTTCGCATAACTTTTCCCGTTTCGGTGTACACTTTTGCGCAATATTTATTGTTCACGAAAACTCAAAAGTATCTCACGACGGTATTAAATACATGTAGGTACGTCATAATGTAGTTAGCATAGACTTTTACGGAAGACTGCGTTTTGGTTTCATGCGATCCTTATTGCTCCCACCCTTCATCCCATGTAACCACGGTGCCCTGCAATCTGCATATTATTACAGTGGCGCGTTCTGTGGACCCGCGATTACGGAAAAAATAAGACGCTGTAAACATCCAATCATATCGATATACTTTCGGCGACGGCCACGTGACGTGTTGTAACGAATAATAATAATAATGAAAAAAAAAACCGTTTCCAAGTGTTGCCCAAAGGTGTGGGTAATCCTAACGTGATATTATAACATAATGGTACACGGCTCTCGCGTTTGGTTTATTACTTTTACATGCCAAACGCCGGTGATGCTGCTGCTGCACCGGTTCGCATTCGTGATTTTCACTAGGTAAATACTACAAACGGCCCCGACGCCCGGAGTAGGAAGTTCGTGTTGTTTCAAGTGTTGAATACATTCATTACATTCATATATATACAGTCGACTCTTAATAATTCAAACCTTCGGTAATTCGAAGTAAATACTCGGTCCCTTGAAAATCACGCGTTAATCCGAACAAAAACAAAGCATTTAAGTACACTCGGTAATTCGAAATTAAATTTTGTGTAAACTGGCCACTAACACTTGACAATTCGAAGTATCATTCGTTCAATGCTCGGAAATTCGAAGTACATATTATATTCACCAAATGTATTTTATCTGTATTCTTATAATCTTTTTATTAATCTACTATGCAATCGTGTAGAAATTTTTCGCTCCAGTCAGAAGTCACTGTTGAGGTTTTTGATGCTTTATTTACTATAGAAAATACTATTGAAAAAATGTCTTCAAAAAATAATAATCTTTTATAATAATAATAAAATTAAAAATATATATAACTGTAACATGTATGCATCACCTAATTTACTGAAATAATTAATATGTATGTACAATAATAAAAAAACAAAATATTTTTAAAATATTTTATAATTCGAATTTTTTTTTGCCCTCTCGTTTTGTCGAACTACTCAACAATTTGAACTCTCGGTAATTCGAAGTGTTTCAACAGTCCCGTCAATTTCGAACTATCGAGAGTCGACTGTAATATATGTTTTGCACTACGAAACACACACTGCACGTACACGTGGCACATGTATCATATTATTGTTTATTACCTATTATCGTGATTACTTTTAATCCGTCGCGTTAATAGAATATACGGATTTGCCCGGCTTACCTTTTGGCTCTTGTGCATACACACGGGGTAACTATATTATATTGTTATAATGCGCACATATTTGTTTATACGGCGGCGCACAACCGGCTTTATTGTGTGCGTGTTCTAGGCGCATGCACTCGCACTGCACTGGTTTACTCAGTGGCTCAGGTACCTGCGGCCGTACTTGCACCGTTGGATTGTCGGGACCGCGTGTACGTGTACTATACGCATTGTGTGTTATTGCTAGGGATCAGAAGTTATAGAAATTGCATATTTCTTTCCATGTCGTCTATTTATAGCTAGGTGAGTTATAAATATGTTCTATAACCTAGTGAGTTCATATTTGTAGTTTATGTTTTGCATATTTTTGCATATTTAGGTATTTTTTCCGAAAATAGCATATTTATGATTTTTCGAGAATATAAATGCATTTTTAGTAAATTTATATTTATTTTCGATACAATGTATCCAATAAAACAGTAATTGTACACAAAACCTGTTGTTTCAATAATACAACGTTCAAAACTAATATTTAAAACTTATAATGTTTATTATTATTTACTAACGTATCGTATTATTCGGCTATAGTATGTACTTAAATTGAAATATAAGATATAAAATATAAAACAGACTGGTGTTTTTATCTTGTCTATAATTCGATAATCCTAACGCGACTGTCAAAAATACAATTTAGTTCAGTCTACCGTCGTCCGTCGTATATTTACTCGTGTGTTCGTTGTGTCGTTTAGAATGAAGATTTGATCGGTGATGACTTGGTTTATTTTAAGTACGCCTGTATAACATCAGCAGACGTAGAAAGGAGTTTTTCCCGATACAAAAATATTCTATCAGACAATCGTCGTCGGTTAGATGTTGATAATTTAAAAAAAGCTTTGGTGGTGCAGTGCATACTTTAATTTATAGATAACTGTGCTGTTACATATATTTTTTAATTTAATAGATGCATTAATATTTTTGGTTGTAAAATTATTTAATAATAGAAGTTATGTAATAATAGTAAATATTTAATAGTATAATAATTAATAATATAAAAAAATTGTCTGCATATTTTGTTATATTTTCGTTTTTTTGTGCATATTTTCGTTTTTTTTAGTGCATATTTGCAAGCATGTTTTGCCAATTTTACCTCCTATAACTTCTCATCCCTAGTTATTACTATCATCATTATTATAGTTCGTATGTACAGTATAAAACGCGACGTGTGATCGGGTGTAGGTGGACACCGGGCCGGGAACATTATAACAATAATGATGGTTTCGGCGGTGTGGCTACCGGAATCGATTTGTTATATTGACGCGAGACAAAAAAAAAAAACGAATTTAATTCGAAAGTAAAAACCATCAACAATATTGCCGTTTTATTTTCATCGCCATAATATTGCGGGCAGGAATATACTCGTTATTCGACAAGTGTCATCTATCTGAATTGACTTGACCTATATTTACATACTAATATACACCTATTCGGCTGCTTTCGACTCGAACGACTATTATAATATATATATATATATTATTGTCCCTGCAGTCGGGACGACGGTCATCGCTATATATATATTATAGGTTATCGAACTCCACGTGCGAATTTGTTTTCAATAGTTGTTCCTTTTCCTTTGCGCACGTAAAATACCAGTATAATATAATATAAGACCGACGAATCTGTTGTGTTGCCATACAAACACGGGATTGGTTCGGGTAGTTTTCACTTATAATTCGCATACATACGCGAACCGTTTTAATAAATTCCATAATATGTACTTGGGTTGTGGAAAGGGGAGGGGGATATTTTGTAATACGTACGGGGCGGATTCGTTCATTTTCCCGTATTCATGTGTACAGGGAAATCGTTTGTTTTGCAACGTGCAAATGCGGACACCAACGCGTTCTCACCGGTGCATTAAAAATATAATGCGAAGTACGCGAAACGATATTTTTAATTGGTAGCCTGGTAGCCCCCCCCCCCCCCCCCTTTGACCGCAATATTGGTTAAAGTCTTTGTACAATAATCTTAATATCTTTCAATGATGTTATAATTATTGGGCAATAAATCAGGCCCATCTGAATCGTTATCGCTTAGTGCCCCCAAAGCATACTTATAATACGGCTTCGAACTAATGATAGGTCGAACACACGGAGCCGAAACAAACTTTTGCAGTCGTTTTTACACATCATCGTGTACGCGTTAAATATTTAATAAATGCGCTTGGTCGCTAGCCACATGATATAGCTTAAATCTTACGTGTTTTTTTTTTTTTTTTTTTCCGTGCACAAATTTTCAATGCACAACCTTGAGAGTAAAAATACATTACATAAAGACAGCGCCGCAGCAGGTACGTTTGAATGCACAATTATAAGCGTTGAAAACATACTACGTCTATACACGCGCAGTTGTTCAAATCGAAGTGTCGAAACGTTTTCATTCCAGTTCGGTTCGCATTAGTAGGTGTCTCGTGCGGAATTCGAAATTCGCACCCGACCGAACGCCAAGGTACGGCGCGGTTCGACTCGTCGCTGCATTTAAAACGTATCGTGTCCATACGGTAAAGACCGCGCGCGAAGACATACGAACCGCATCCGGCCAACTATTACATCACGTACAATCGTTGCACGTCTCGTCGCCTTTTCGTGACTTTTTACGCGCACCGATTACCGTGGCATTTTTTTTTTGCGGCCGTGTCGTGAACAATAAACGGCGCGTACCGCATTGTAAAGTCAGAGCCCGTGCGCGGCTCGAACCGATTCACCTGGATTCGAACAGTATCGCAGCGCACGGCCTACCCCCGGAGAATTCAATGCGTCTCGGCGCGTCCGGCGGTGAAAAACGAGTATTATTATTGACATTGTTATTATTATTATACTCGCACCTTGGTTCCTTGATACGTATATTAATGGACGCTTTGCGATTTGTACACGCGGCAAACTATGACACTTGTCAAACCGTGAGACACTGCCGTAGGCGCGGTCGAGACGCACACGGATATATCGCAATAGGTGAGTTGATTCCCGAGACCTTTCTCATACATCAGTTGATTCCCGGGTCATCAAGAGGTACGTACGAGTTGATTCCCAGATCATTAGATATTTTATTCAATATTTAGTAAAATATACAGCCTATTAGCATAACCCAAGAAACACCAAGAGGAGGTTGGCTGACAAGTTTCTCAAAAATGTTGTTTTTTTTTTAGTTTTTAAAATCATTCAATTTTTATCTATTAAATTGTATTAAATTTATTAGCATACCGTGACATATCTTCTCTTTGTTTTTCTTGTTGTTTTTTAGATTTCTTAGTTCCATTACTCCTGCATTTAATATACGTTTCTGATTGTATCTCTAACAGCTCATTTATAAGTACAAAAATATTGGGGTGCCCACTATAGAAACAACTGTTGAGCTTAGAATGAAAACTCTCACAACTATTCGTAGTTCTCTTTTAAAGTAGTTGAGAATTGAGCCCATGTACTGGGTGGAAAACTAGCATCTGGTATAGATGGCAGTTGATATACAACAACAGGGAATCGACTCGTACGTACCCTCTAATGACCCGGGAATCAACTCAACGGTGTCGGTGCAGGTAAACAGGTACCCGGGAATCAACTCGTACGCAGCCGGATATATAGAGCACGGGAACCGTATATAGATCGTGGCAAAGGGCTGTCGGGATGACCGCGACGTGTCGTGCCTGTCCCTTTCGACCGTACCCCACGTTTTCCGGTGGCGAAACGGAGAGGTCCTCGTACCTGCACAGTGTCCTGGCGACGGAATATGATAGATCATGTACGGATACACCTACACATATATATATACCCACCACGCTTGCACACGCAAATACTACACACACACACACACACACATCGTACATGCTTACACACGTATGCCCACACTCGCTCACGAAGACGGGCACACACGCACGCATCGGAGGACGTGAAAAAAAATTGCGCAACATCGCGTGACGGTCGTCGTCGTCGTCGTCGTCGTCGTCGCGAATAGCTGTTTTTGCAACGCATCGCCGCCGCAGCTCACCCGGTTAGGGCCCGGCCCGGTACGTTGGCTGCCTGCGTGTGCCGGCCGCGTCGCGCAGGTACGTACCTGCGAGCGAGCGAGCGCATAACATTATATCGTTATAACGGTGCTTGGCGCGCGCGTCTTTCCGAACGCAGGTCAACGTGATTCACCGCCGCCGAATCGCCACGACCGCGTTTCTTCTCGCCCCGCTCCTTCTCCTCCGCCTCGTACCGCTCCACCACCGCCGCCTCTTCGCTATTTTTTTTTTATTTTTATTTTTTTTGTTTTTTATTTTTCTTCCTCATTTTCTATTATACTCTTGTACATACCACACGCACACGCAAACACTCACTTTTTACTACTTCTACTACTGTTACAGCTACACACGCTAGAAACGATATTATACAGTAAACATACGCGTATTGTATACCTAGTAGACATGGGAATCATTGTACGGTTTATCGTTTTTCGTCCGCATCAAGTATAACGTATAGATCTATGATAATACTCTGTGTAACGTGAACGCGTGAACTGTAGTTGGATGTATAAAGTGTGTCGTACAGTGTAGGCATGGGAAACATAGTAAAATTTGTCATTTTTTGTCCGTATCCAGTACAATATATAGCTCTATGATAATAATCTACGAATCGTACACGGGTAAATTGCAGTTTCATATAAAGTGTGTTGGTTGCACAGTATAGGCATGGGAAACGTTGTAAGATTTGAATTTTTTTAACTATCGAGTAGCAAGTTGCAATCAATTTTGAAATGCCTTTTTGTCAAATACTTCTGAAACACCCTGTTCATTATTAGCGTTAACAGTTTTAACAGTAATACTGACGTATAACATGTGCATAAACGACTGGAAGTGAGGAAATCAGGAATACGGTCGATGTTACAACAAATATGACGTATGTTGCAATAAATATAATAGTTAAACCGAACGCAGTCTAATCAGAAAAAACGCGGTAATCTTATGAGAATATGTTATATTATTATCGCACTCCACTTGCAGACATATTTTCCCATAGACCCTCACAATAATAATCATTAAATTAACCACGGCACGTGTACGTTTGCGAGACAAGGCATCAGCATAATATATTATTCCACTGCAGTGTTAGAAAAAAAAATCTGAATATCTTAAATTAGTACGTATAGCTCAATGTATGATAATGATAACATTGATAATTGTATTCATTGCAGTATATGCGTTGCAATCGGTTATGTTTAAATGTTTGTTATCATTATAACGGATTTTAAAATTCACTTTTCAGCTAAAATGGCGAGCAAATGATATAATGATGAGCGTTGTACTCATCGTAAATGTATCGCGTTCTATGTTTACATTCATAGTAAAAATAATTAATTTAAAAAATCCCCAAGCAGCATGGTTTTAATAAAGCCGCACGTTATCCGTTTTCCCGTACGGACCTACGAGACTTCACTGTACGAATACTGTAATGTATACCAATAGTCTAAGAAAAATGGGTCGTCGGCATAGGCGCCCAGAGGGGGGGGGCAAGACGAGACATTTGCCCTCCTCCCCTATAGTTTTTTTAAAAGCAGACATACGACATAATGACAATATGTTACATTAAACTAAATAACTTGTACATTTTTTTTAGGTCATTATTTAATATTTCACGAACCTTGCCCCCCCCCCCCCTAGACAAATTTTCGCGAGCGCCTACGGTTGTCGGTGTTTTGGGCTGTGGTCGACAATAAAGTGCACATTTTTTTTTACACTTTAATACGTCCTTGTGTTCTCGTGTCCATACGTATTTCGAGGGACTTACCGTGATATTGTTTAACTTGAGGCACGCGAAGGCATACGACGGTGTGTCTATATACACTACGACACGGTACCTATATAATGATATATTATAATATTATCCTTTCCGACTGCTGCGTCTCCCACCGCTCTCTGGAGGCGCGTATATCGGTCGCGTTCCACTACGGCTGAGAATCCGTTGAAAACGAGATTCGTAACACTACTTTTGCCATCCGACGACGCCGGTTTCACGCACCGCCTCCATAGGTGGTACTGCGGATGGGGGGAGGGGGACAAAGTGTGCAGCTGTCTGTCTGCGAATTCCCCTATTGCCCCTTACGTTAAATCCTTTATTGCTCTGATTCAGTGGCGTAGCAATAAGATATGATGAGCTGCGCCTACGCCACGGGCGCAAAATTGTTCTTACGTATTGAATTTTTATTTAACCTTACTCGTAGTGATGAGGGTGAACTTTTCGGAGTTTATCAAGGGCGCCAGCGAAATTGGCAGTGTAATATCACGGATTAGACACAGTTCCAATTAGTTCTATCCAACCTGTTGTAATACTAATCGCCACCTGAGTACCTCCACGTGTTAAAGTGGCTAAATAAAAACATTTATTTCCTACCACATAATAGGTTTTAAAATGCTTTATTGCTTTATTTGAGAGTTTTACACGGTTACAGCTCTATAAGATGTGAATCTGTAGACCCCTCATCGAAACGGTTTTCACGTAATTTTACTATAGTTTGTTTAGTCATGATAAAGTTGGAAAAGTCAAAATTTCTAATTGAATAAAACACTATAGTCAAATATAATGTTGAGTATAAACAAATAAATCGCGTACACAACTTGGTAAACATGCGAAAAAAAGTGCCGCCGTATAATTATTGCATACACAGCACAATAATGTAATTAGTTTTACTTCCGATGTAGCCGTGTTGTGTTTATGTTTACAATTATGATTACCTGTTTAAACCTCGATGCGTATTATTCGCAACAGAATCGCACGCGGCGCAGTAGTAACGGGCGTGTCACCGCAGTGTACAGCGGTAGCCGGCCGCGAGGACTGCGTAGACGATTTGTTTTCAGCGTTTTGGCTCGTCGGAATAGCGCGTGTTCTACGTCTGAATAAAGCGATCGTTTACCCGACTTTTTGCAAAAAATTTCACTTTCTGTTTTTAGAAAAATTTGGAAACCCCGTTTCACATCCTTAGTGCTCAGATGATGAGTTTTAAAAAAAACCGCTCTAGTAGTTGAATTTTAAAAAAATTCTTTCTTAATGCTCGCCTACGTTGTGTAAGGAACCTTTGTGCGGGCAATTTCATGTCCCTAGAACCCAGCGGTTCAAGCCGTGCGTTGATACCTCGGTTTATCATTTTATACTATTATAATGTACCAAACGTGTGCATAGATATTATAACAAAACGGAAGAAGTGTAACGTTTTGCGATTGATAAAATTGGTAAATGTTCACGATTACCCCTTCGACGGCAAAACTCGTCGTCGTGTTACAAAATAGTTATACGTGGTGCGGTTTTCATTCGGTAATGGTCTGTAGCTGCGTAAATATTATAATATTCCCGCCGAGCTTTATGGCGCACCGCGAGTGGGCCGAGTCCGACACGTCGTCGCCCCCTGCTGCCGTGCAGACGTTGACGTGGTACACGATGTATACCTGTAATATTTCACCGGTGACGACCGGATGGGTTTTCACGACTTTTCGCGAGTCGCAGCATCGCGTCGGGGACACCTGCACATCGTGCTGCACTTGCACGTACGTCGTATTCGTATTGTAGAACGGAAAATAAAAAAATTAAAAAAACCTATACGTAAATAAAACACTTTCCGACAGGTGCCTTACCTACCCGTGTATTCGTCACGCCGGTTCCGAGTAATTGCGCGCGCGCGCGCGCGCACATATATGACGCTATTACAATAATATTATATCATTCCGGGCGCTAAACATCATATGTACGCCTACGTTGTGTTATTACGTATTATTATTATTATTATTATGTTCTTTTGTCCCGTCTCGTTTTCTCGCGTGGTGTCCGAAAACGATCGTAAAACAATACGGGTACGACGGGAACGGTATTACAGACACAATAAAACGCGACGATCGCCATAACCATGGGAAATAAATCGTCGGTCGTACGATAATCATAACTATCGCAATAATCATAATAATAATATATCGACGTGTAACACGTGTAGGCACAGGACGCGAGTGTGCCGCGCGTGTGCATTGCCCGTGTAATAAGCAATAACCTTCGACGGGCAATTAATAATATACTCGTTACACATTACACATTATTATGTACTACGTCCCGTGCGAGAATCTCTGTCGCTGCGAAATACAAATTGTACCGTTATTGTAGGTAGGTATATACTTATAATACTATTTAATATTATTATTATTATTATCTTCTTATTGATTGAGGCGTAATATTCTGCGACCGCACGTAGGTCGTGGTATATACCAGCTATACAAGAAGAAACCTGTTTTCTACGTCGTCGTATGGATGTGTACAAGTTACATTTTTTTTTTTTTTTTTACTTATTCTTCTTCTTATTATTCTTACAAGTCCCTAGAAATCGTCCGTAAAAACTCATTAAAAAAATATCACGTTTGAAACGCGCAATACGCGCGTCGTATAAGACTTTGTACCCGCACATGTACATAAATGCAGTCCTTTATGGCTTATTTATATTATAAAGTTTCCTAGTTACAGTAATCAAGTCTGAAATTTACGGTGTACGTGCAGATAGGATTACCTATGCGATTCTGTAATCTTTGTATCGTTAAAGTTTATTGCGAATTTCGTTTTAAGCACACGACCCGCGTGTACAACTACAGAGCGTCAAAGCGTGTTTAAGACTGTTAAATGAACAGTACGAAGCACAAGAGTATAAATGTATATAAAATATAAATACTATATAGAGCTTAATCAATATGTATATAGCCAGATTTTGAAAGCACCAAATCGGGTCGTATTGAAATTGCTTTTTCCTTACTCATGTGGAGTAATTTATTAATTTATTTATACCGCAATTACAGGCTGATAAAATATATATTAAAACATTTAATAGTATATATCTATATATATATAAGAGAACTAGTCTTGACTGACTTACTGACTGGATTGATTTATGAACGCTCAGCTCAAAATACTGGACGGTTCGGACTGAAATTTGGCATGCAGATGGCTAGTACGAAGCAGCTAAGAAACTATGTTATGAAATTTAATTAAGCCTTTATGGAATAGTTGTGAGAACATACTATATTGCCGTGTACCACTCTGGTATTCCGAACTTCAGTAACCAAACTAATAAGTATTGGTTCGATTCTTAAGATTCGATGGGCTACTCATAAAGAAAACAAACAATTCACACCAAAAACCAATATTAAGAACAAAAAAACTTTGCCTGGAGTCTCCGCACATACACGTTTCAACTCAAAGACACACACTCTCTCGGTCTCGTCCGTCCGGCTGTCTTAAACACTAATTCACAATGTGCTACCTCAGCTCGTTTGCTTTATTGGCCTATTCAACGTTTAAACATTGTCAATTTCACAATGTTTATTAACCCTTCTAAGCCAGAGTTTTTAATTTTTGACCAAAAAATATTTTTTTGCTCTAATCTTATATTTCTAATAGCTTTATAAAGAGAAAAGAAGAAAAACATTTTTTTTAAAATTATATCTGACTTAAAAATGTATGATATTGAAATGAATCACTAGGCATTCATATACAAATTTTGCAACATTGCCCCTTTACAAATAGTGTTTTGAATAAGGAATGACAAGAATTGATTATTTCAGATGGAAAATTAAATCATTTTCTGTATAATAGAGATGCCAATAATAAAAACACATATTACTTTATTTAATCTCGCAATTCACAATGATCCACAGTGACCACAGATAAAACAAAAATTGTAAATATCACGATGTATAAAATCATCACCGGACCGGAAATGGTTAAACGACAATATTATTTCAACGACGAATTAATGCAGAAGACGTCATCGTTCGAATCGTACTTCGTATTTTACCTACTTAAAATCATCACTGGGCTGTAAAGGGTAAAACATAAATGTTGATGTTGTCTGCACGTATACACAACAACACTATACAACAGTTGCGATCAAAATATTGGTGTTCTATCCGCTACAAACTTCAGTCCGGGACACATTTGGTGCGTGCCGAGAGTAAGTCTCTTACAGGGACACTGTGGGACACCGATCATGGACTAGGGTCCGCGATAGCGTGCCGGCAAGTCCGAGACCTATGGCAATACCGTGTGCGTTGCAGTAAATCCCATAGTAAACTGCATTTATTGTACCGTTTTAAGCGGGAAAATATTTCGCTCTTTAATATTGTTTACATACGTTGCTCGCTTTGTGCGCGATCTCGCTTGGTACGCGTTTTCTTTCGGTTTTTTTTTTTTTTTTTATCGAAACGCGCAATGTCCGTGCGAGCTTTATTACTGTTTATGTTGTATTTATGCACACGCGCGTCATAATATAATACGGCTAAAACGAGTTTCGAGGAAAACGACGATCATAATATTATTATATCCAATGTTGATCGCGTATTATGCGTACACGAATTATTATTATGTGCGCACAGGCATTTTTACAAAACGACCAACATAAAAAAATTGTTTTCTGTGCAATACCATACGTATAATTATTATTTTGATTACAAATTATTATAAGATGTAAAAAAAAAAAACCATTCTCATACCTAAGCGACGGCATATGATTATCAGTGTTGTACAACTACGGTGCGGAGGAGGGGTCGTAGACTGTAGAGGTACTGGACCCCCTCGCGGCCAATTGAATAAATCACATTTTTTTCCGTAAATAATTCGATAAATCGGAAAAATGTTTGAACTCCATCAACGGCTGACCGCACGTAAATACATTTATCGCACAGGAAAACTGGTCATTTGGTAGATATAGGTTGTACACTGATATAGCCAATAGGTATATGGAACCGTTCGGATAACTATCATCCGCATAGCCCTAATACGCCTTTGACTGTTATAAAAAAAAACGAATTATAACAATTTGTTGAATTAAAACTTGCGATCAACTCGGTCATTAGTAATTATTATGAGGGCTGAGATTTTAATGCCCTTAAAAAAACTCAAAAACATGCATTATGAAAATGCATTTAAATTTATTTATGATAACTTAATAATTAGAAAAAATTGATAAAATTATATTATAAAAGTGTATTTTTTTTATAATATTGTAAGTTGTTTGGTTCAATTGTCTTTTGCAGACTTCTTAATTACTCATTCTAAAATAAGAATTAAAAAAAAAAACATTTTAACATTTTAAGTTTTAACTTGATTTTCGGCGATAATTTGAGCGGAAAGGCCTAGTTATGATACAATTTTTACTGGCGATAACTTATCGTGCCATATAATTTATACCGTTTGTACCGTTGGCAGTCCGTCGAAAGTTAATCGCAACAGTTTTCGTTCACTTCACCAGCAAATTGTGAACAACGTTCTTAGAACTAAGAAACATCATAAAGAAATCCCTTAAAATGCTCTTTACGGTCGTTAAAAAATGCAAAATAAAGATTACGTTAAAATAATCAGTATCACCCAAAACACATTGTCTACTTACAACGGACCACCGTTTCGGAATACCAGGAAAAAGATGACGTCGCATCAAAATGCGATTGCAATGTATTATAATAATATTATGTATGTGCTTGGAAATAATAAATTAGAATATCGTGGTAAAATGCCTAATTACGTATATCGTGAACTACAGCAGCAGCGGCAGCAGCAGTGTGATTGTACAAAGCGCGGTTCGCGTCACATCGTTGCGTATTGTGTGTCAGGAAAAAATACACATTAACAATACGCTATGTATGTATATTATATTGTACGTGTACGCCACCGTACGAGTACAACTGTCTGTCCGTTTCGTTAAAATATTGAAAAAAAATAAAAATACAGTTAGAGTAAACGCGCCGCGTGCACGAATGATACCGCACAATAAGAATAATTATCGCTGTAATCACCACGCGCGTTTGTTAATAATACTAAGAATAATGTGCGTGCGATACACTCTTTTCGGTCGTAACATTTGTCATCGTCGAAATCTAAAGGTCGGCGCAATATGCAAGGCGCGTGTTATTGTACAGTAGTCACCGCTTGTCGAATTGACATTTGCAAGTGCCCGGGACCATCGGTCATTC